>JAADWH010000249.1:0-31681 GCA_023335995.1 Globisporangium nagaii
GTGCACCGCACATGCTGCCATCGTCATGCTGCCATCAGCCCAGGGGTGTTCTGGATGCAGCAGCGGATGGATGAGCGAGATATGGCACGATGAACGAACGCAGGCTGTCGATACATAAACATTCGTGTGTTTGCGCGCGTGGGTTGGAGGTATCCGCGGCTGTGCGCGAATTTGGCGGCGTCGAGCTTGGAAGATCACCAGCAGCGACGGAAAGTCGCTCAGCGCAAGCCTTGCTCCAAGCGTGGTGCGACGGTGCTGTAGTTTATCGAGGGATGCTCGGATCGCTAGCTCTTCACGGTGAGGCGTTTCGCTGCCTCGTCGCTGCTCTGTCGTGGCCATCTTGCTCGCGCGGGGAAGAGCGGGCAGTGGCTGACCTTCCCGTACAGATCGACAATGCAACAGCAGCAACACGTAGATTGACGCATTCGTGCGTCGTGACTCGGTTCAACTCATGGGAGTGCAATATCAACGCAGTCTCTTCGAACTCCATTTCCGTGGCTGTGAAGCACAAGGCAAGCAAGCTCACTCGCGTGCTTTCCTATCTGCTATCGCCATCAGCCGAGGAGAAATCGAGCTGATGTCGTTCCAGGTGGTGGCAGTGGTGGGTCGTCTTGCTTCTTGCTTCACCGACGCTTCACCGACGCTTCTCCTCGCTTCTCGCTTCACAGACAATCAGCTTCTTTTAGTGATGCGCAGTTGGCTTTTCGGTTTGGCTTGGAAACGCTGTGCTAGGAAAAATAGTGGATTGGGCTGACGGGCAATAGAATAGGGAGATAGAACAGGGAAAACGCCAGAACGCTGCGACTGTGTTTATCGATACCGCTTTATTCACTTTGACGGGGCACATTTCGGAGGAAAAGGCTCGAGTTTGTAACCGGTCTGCTCGAAACTGCCTCGTCGCATCTCCTCCGCTCACTCACCACCCGATGCGAATCATCCAGGCGGATGAACTCCTAAAAGTAGCGCACCCTCATCCGCTTGGCACAGCTTGGGTGTGGTTGCTTTGGGCAGCACAGAGCTATCCCATGGGGAAACCACTCGCTTCTGGCTCAGAGGCTCTCGAAATAAGACAAGGCTGAAACCTGTCCCGGAGATGGATGCAACGCCCATCGGCGCATCCAGCTTCGGATGCAGCAGGCAAACTTAGCCGTGGACTCTGCGAGCCAAGCGAGACCTCGGGCTGTTACGCTCCTGCTCCGCTTGTCGCACCGCCAGCACCTCCACCCTCACTCTCCAACTTCTCTCCTCCCCTCCAGCTCCAGCACCAGCGCCTCAACAGCACTTCGAAGTCGCGATGGAACCTCAGAAGCCCGTCGATCCGTCGCAGGTCAAGCTCGAGAAGTCTGGCAGCGTGCCCGCTCCGTCGAGCGGCTCGTCGTGCACCGGCGGCGGCGGCGGCATGATGTGCATGCTGCTCAAGGCGTTCTTCGTGCTCTTCGTGCTCGGGAACGTCACGGCGCTCTACATCCTCCACTTCGTGAACCGTCCGAGCCCGACGACGCGCTTCACGTTCGAGAACTTCGCTGCGACGGCGAACACGTCTCCCCAGGAAGGCGATGCGGTGAGTCTCTCGACATCCTCGGCGCTGCGCAACGGCGCCGGCACGACCGCGTACCTCAACCAGATGCAGCTGAGCGGTGCTGACTGGTACGAGTACATCAACTTGGCGCCACTTGGCACGACCAAGAAGTCGTACTCGACGAACCTCATGAGCTACTCGAGCACGACTGGCTCGACGATCACGAGCGTGCTCACGACGGTCGCTGTGGGCAACGACAAGTCGCTCACGCCTGCGGCCACGGTTGCGGGCAACACGATCTCGGGCGAGCACATCCGCGGCATCGCGACGCTCTCGGACTCGATCGCGGTCGTGCTCAGCGTCGCGCCGTACGTGGACGCCACCTCCACCTACTCGGGCTACGTCACGACCGTGATGCTCGACGGCTCGGCCAGCACTGCGTCGCTGATGGCGACCACGCGCATCAAGGCGTCGGACTACTCGATCGCCAACTACATCGCGCCGCTGCCTGGCCAAAACGCGTTCGTGTTCGAGTTCTACGATAAGTACGACGCCACGTCGTACTCGCAGAAGGTGAAGGTTGGCCTCGTGGACCCCACGACACACATGATCTCGTTCACGCCGGAGGTGTCCTTCGGCCCAGCGAACGTGCCAACCTCGAGCACGCAGGCTGGCAAGCCCACGGCGGTCGGCACGGCCGGCGCGTTCATCATCCCGTACTACACGACGAGCACGACGACGCCGAGCGGTCTCTGCGTGACCAAGTCCACGTTCTCAGCCTCGACGTCCTCGGTCGCGGCGTTCTCGACCCCCGTGTGCAACACCAAGTTCACGCCGACGAACCTCGTGGAGTCGATCATGGTCTCGGATTCGGTGCTCGCGATCGCGTTCTACGACAAGGCGAACAACAACGCGCTCACGATCGCCACGGTCTCGGTCTCGGCCAACGACGGCTCGCTGCGCTTCCGTAGCAGCTACGTGCTCGCCGAGGTGAGCGGCAGCTTCGAGTTTGGCACGGTGTACGGCTACTCGCCCAAGCCGAGCCTCGCGACGCTCACGGGCGACCGCCTCGTCGTGAGCTTCTTGAACCCGTCGGCGTCCGGCAAGCTCAGCGTCAAGATCCTGCAGTTCTCGAGCGAGACACTCGCGTTCAAGGACGTCACGCCGGTGCTGCCGCTGGCCAAGACGGACTTCACGCTCGTCGCGAACTCGGGCTCGGCCAAGGCCGTGACGGTCGACGTGCTCCCGGTCTCGGCCGACGGCGTCATGACTGGCTACATCGGCTTCCGCGGCGTCTTGGCGCACCAGTTCTTCTCGGTCGTCGAGGACTTTGGCACGCCTGTGGGCATCCTGCGCAAGTACACGAGCAAGTCCAAGAAGGCGGTGGTCGCTATCACGGGCAAGGCTGAGGTCTCTGGCGGACTCACGGTCGGCCAGATCTACTTCGCGATGACCACTGGCGCGCTCTCCAAGGCGAGCGCCACCGCCACGACTGGCAGCCAGTACGTGTACTCGGCCGACGGCAAGTGCCTCATGACAGCGGACTCCAAGGTTGGCATCGCTGTCGACAAGGAACACCTCTTCGTCAACACGGCGCTTTAAGCTCGAGGCGGTGATGGAAAGTGGCGCATCTGAGGACTTGCCGAGAAGGAGAGCCTCCGAGTCCCCACAACAAGCGACGGAACCAGGACGATCAAAATTCATTTCATTATTCACAGAGACAGCTCCGCGACAACATAAGAGCCGCCTTGCATTCGCAATAGATATAAAATCGGCACCACGATCGAACAACCATGCTATTTACGACACTGCTGAACAACGACGTAAAACCGCCGCCTGTGAACAGCTCTCCGCATCGAACGGCCGCTCAGCGCGCACGAGCTGGCTGGCGAAGAGTCTGTCGGGTCACGCTCCATGCCTGCATGGGGCTGAATGACAAGCCATGCGCCTTCGTTCGCACCGCGGGGGCTTCCGAGACTCGTAGCGTCGCTCTCGTCGCTGGACGTGGCCACGCTCGAGCGGGTCTTCAAACAACTCGGCGTCGACGATCTGCGCGTACTCGCGGCGTTCCCAGCGCAGCCGCATCCACTCGTCCACGCCGTGTTTGCATGCGTCCACTGCCTCTTGCTGTCGATTCCCAAGCACAGGCAGACTGAGGTGGAGGCGCCGCCGTGGCCGCTGCTGCGGCTCGAGCTGCTCACGAGCGCGCCGCAGGTATGGGAGAAGCTCTCGACGCGGCTGCGCAAGCTTCGCCGTCTCGCTGCTAGCAAGAAACCGGTGCTGGCGCTCGCGCAAGTGCGCTTCGTGCACAAGACCCTTGAACCGTTCTACCACGAGAACGAGAGCGTCAGCGGCAACGTGGTGAACGACAGCAAATCGTGGGAGTATCCAGATGTGCTCCGCATGTTTGCGCGTGTGAGTTCCATTAGCGCCCAGCTCGCTGCCTGGGTGCTGCTGTGTCTGAGCTACGCAGCTTCGGCAACGCCTTCGACGTTCGGGCGGACTGAGAGTCATCGCCATCGCCCTAGTGCTGGCGAATGTCCAGCGAAGCAATCGCCACTAGGCATCCCCCCGAAAGCAGCCCCGCCACGTCTACACGCCTGCCAAGACGCGCGAGTCTCAGACAAGGAAGACGCGATCTTGATTCGCGCCGGACTGAAGATCGGCAGTCGCTACTACCTCTTCCAAACGAGTGTTGCGTCGGAAGCCAAGACCAGCAGCGCCAAGTCTCCAGGAGTACTACCGCAAGACTCTCTGACATGCCAGTATCAGCATATGAAGAGCTCTCCCGTCGTCCAGTGGGCTGTGCTGTGCATGGACACGAATCGAAACGCGGACACACTCGTTCGCGCAGAGAGAACTGTTCTGAGCCATGGCGACACTGCTGAAGAAGCTGCCGCCACGAGCTCATCGTCCACTGGGTTCTGGCGACCGAAGCAGCGGATGTCAGCACATCTGCGGCGAGTTCTCATCTGCAGCAGTGGCGACCAGCAGCTTTTGCATCGAATACCGCGAGTCGCGCTTACCTCGACACTCTTCCAGCTTGGACTGCACGCGACCGTCTTTGAGAATCCGGATGCGGTGCGGAACCAGTTGCCGGTGTCACCAGCAGCAGGACACGTGCCGATCATGCTCAAGTTCGCAACGGTCGTCGTCACAACCGCAGCAACAACAGAAGCTGTGAGAGTCAACGGATCGACGCGGAGAAAGAAGCACCTCGCGCAGAGACTCGTTCTCGCGGGCATCGGCAGCGCTGCACTTGACCCACAGCTCTCGCTGGCCGATCTACGCCTGCAGATCCAAGGTGCGATCAACAAAGCTGTCACGAAGAAATCGGACAGCGCTGCCTCAGACGCGCACACCAACACCTTTGCGTTTCTGTATCGAGGGAGTCTGCTGCCGAAAGTGCTGGAGCCGAGCTTGAGTGTCTTGGCGCTCGTGCCCTTTGCTCTCATAGTCTCTGAGACTTGTAGCGGGCAAGCGGGAACGCCAACATCACTGTCCGTTCAGCATTGGGCAGCTCAACTGCAGTGCCTCCACCTCGCGATCTCGACAGCGCTTCGGAACGCAGGACCTCCCAACCACCTACTCCATTCAAACCACGGACGCTTGCTCTCTTCTGATCACGTGGACGTGGTGTCCTACTACGAGATGCAGCAAGAGATCCTCGAGCCGCAGGCTGCGACAGCTGCAGTTGTCACCGAGTTTCTCGTCAACTGGCGCGCGTTCGTGCATTTCCAGCTGCTCCAGGGCTCGACATCGCTGCTGGAGCTCTCGCCAGCCAAGCCAGCGCAATGGCAGCGCAGGCATTTCAAGACGGAGGCGCAGAAGATCGCTGAGTTCCAAGCGGAAAGCGAGAACAGCCGCGATGTCCAGTCGCTGCGTCGTCCAGCTCAGCCGACTCTACTCAGCAAAGTGAGTTTGCATCTCTTGATCAGTACAATCACATTGATGCGCAAACTCACCAACAATGTGGATGCCTCGTACTGCTGCTCTACGCGCTGCTTAGCGGTTCAACCCGGAGAAGGAGTATCTGAAGCCGCTCTACGCGCTCGCGACCATCCGCAGCGCGTCGTCAGCGCTTCTTTCGACGCCTTTCGCCCTTGATCTCCATCGCGAGCTCGTCAGCTCCGACAACAACGACAGCGAGAGCACCGATCAGCCGAATCCAATCAGAGTACGGCTCGTTCTCGGTGACGAAGACGTTGTGATCCACCTCACCAGCGCACGCCTCGTGATACCATCCTCAAGCGCCAGCGATGCCCAGCGCAGTAACAAACCCGATGAGTCAGTCTCGCCACAGTTGCAGCTCGATTTTGAGCGCGACGCGTCCTGTGCTCTATCTGCGCTGCTGCTGCTTCGCAATGCGTATGTGTGGCAGATCGCCAGACTCAAGCTCGAGTCCACGTTCACTAGCTCAAAAGTACCAAGTCATCCTTGCACTGCTCCAGCGAAATGGCTCCAGGACATCCTTCGCTTCGTCATCCACCCTCAGTACGATTTCCGATCTGGCAGCAGCTCCTTACCCAGTCAGTTCACATTCTTCCGCGTCCCCATCGCCATCGAGAGCGCCGAAGTCGGTCTCGAGGCGAGCTTCTGGAGCAGAAGCGTCGACTGGCGACCGTTTCTCAGCGATGCAAACGACGACATCTGCGAGCTCGTCATGCGCAAGAAGTACGAGCAGATGTGCCACTCGCATCCGCCCTCGTTCTCGATCGACAGTGTCAAGTTCAGCAAACTGGTACGAGAGATCGCCGTCCAGCCACAGGTGCTCACCATCGGCGATGTCGCGTTCCTGTTTGCGAGTCACACAGCGCCAGGGTCGCACTACGAAATGGTGTTTGAGGGCTTCCTCGCGGCGCTCGTGAAGATCGCCAGTCTGCTGTATCCATCCGGGGGCAAGGACAGCAGCCTGGCTCGACTCTTCTTCGAGCGAATGATCTACGCGCCGAGCATGCTCGGGACCTGGCGGGAGCTCGTCGACACCTGGCGCCTGCGCTGCAAACTAGAGCTATTGGAGAAGTTCGCGCGCGAATACGGCGCTGCGACGCGGATCCAGGCGCTTTACAAGCGCTTTGCCATCAGACAAGTGCACTTGCAGACGCTGCTGCTGATGAAAGCGCAACGCAAAGCTGCGACGAAGATCCAGAGCCTCGAGCGAAAGAGAACGGTGTTCCAGGCGTTCCACAGGCTGCGAATGCAGAGCGTCTACGTGCAACTTCGCATCAAGGCGCGCTTTGAGCTGCGATCGCTGAGACGCAGTCGCGAGGCGTTTGTCGAGAGCATGCGACTGCGCATCGTCCGCTGGATGAAGCAGCGACTGCGCGTGCTGCGCGAGTGGAAGAAACTGAACCGCATCTGGGTGTTGAGGCGCGAGCGCATCTGGGAGAAGCGCAAGCGCCTCGTCTGTGCATCAGTGTTCAAGCTGGAGACCCGCAGCTTGAGGTTCTCGCTCTATCGAGCAAGCGGCGATGCAGCTGTCAGCGCTGCGACGAAGCGTCTTGGCGACCAAGACTTGGCTGGCGTTTCAAGGGAGCAGGGCGACGACGGAGAGAAAGGGTTCGAGCTGGAGATCCTCGAGCCGATCTCCTGTTGGTGGCGATCAGTGCGTGTGCCTCAGAGTCTGATCTTGCGGTTCGTGCAAGAAGAGAGCGACAACGCGGCTGAGCATGCAGCTTCGCAGCAACTCGAGGATGTGGTGCCAGCCTCAGACGCGCCAGCATCGCCACATATCCTCGGCAACCGGACTCTGGGACTCACGAGCGGACCTCGCGGCTCGAAAACGAGACTAGATAGCTTTTTGAACGCGCTGGTGAGGCGTCTGCATCTCCGTCGCAGCACAGAAATCGAGTTCTACCGGAATCCAGCCCGAACCTCGCTGGGAAAGGTGAGTGAAAAGCTTGTGGCTGATACTCGTGCCTGATCAGCATGGCGCCATGTGTTGCTAACTCAGTGTGTGCGTTCACCTTGCGAACTCTTGTCGCTGGGTTCGTAGCTCGTGTTCAGTGGTGCAGTCTCCACACACTCTCGAGAGACTTCTGCAAGCAATGGTATCGGAGATGAACAGAGCGAAGGATTCGGCATCACTACGATGCTGCAGAGCGTGAGCATTTTCAAAGTGCTCATGTACTCCCCAGCGACTTCATCGCTGCGCAGATGGGACGTACCAGCGTGTTTCGTCTTCCACGTGCTCCAGTTCATGCGCTTTCGGCATCTGAGGCTGCTTCCAGAGCCTTCTTCGACCGCGCACGCAGCAACACCAAGCCGCCATCGCCTCGTTGAAGATACCGAGCAGCACAGACAGATATTCGAGCTCCAGCAGTTCTTCGCCAGCCGAGACAAGCTGGTCGCGGTCAGATGTCTCGTGCACTACTTGATCACCTACGGGCTCGCACCTCCAGTCTACGAGAGCTCGCCCGAGGCTGTGGCGCTCAAGAAGCGCGAGCAGCTCGCAAATGACGCGAAGGAGATGCAATTGCGACTTGCTCACGAGGAGAAGCTCGTCGTCGTAGCGCAGGCGCGTGCGCGACGCATGCTTGCTCGAAATCTCCGCCTTCGGCTCGCTTTGGTGAGTTCATGTGCTTGTATCCGCTTCAAATGCTCTGCTTGGAGGATGCGACAAGCTGACATTTGCATCGTTTGGCGTTTTTGTTGTCTCTACTGCGAGTAGGATACCTACAGCAAACAGTTCGACTTTGCGCGCAGCAGCTTCATCTACGTCAACCAGTTCGCTCCATCGACGCTGCGGTACACGACCAAGCCGCCGAGTCTCGGCGACTGCGACGTGCCTCTGCCAGCGGACGAGTGGCGACCAGTGGATGATGCACCAGCTCCAGCGTCGAAGCGGTTCTTCAACCCGTTCCGAGGCGCGTTCAGCCAGTTCGATGAAGTCACGGTGCGGCCACGATTGCTGCCGTGCTGGTGATGAAATGTGGAAGACGGTGTTGGTGGTGGAATCGGTTTTCTGAAGTGTGAAACAAACGTGGTTTTCACGCTATTGTCACTGTGGCAGGCTGCAGTGCGTGTCCAGCGCTGGTTCCGTGCGAAGATGTGGATCGGCATCAACGAGTGGGGAATTCCGCAGCTCGCGCGAGCGCTGCGGTATCACCAGCAGATTGCTCCCGTAGTTTCAGCATCGATTGGTGACGTTCAAGCTGCGAAACGATACGCGTTCCACCTGCACATCATGGAGCACGAGGTTCGCACTCTGTATGACACTCTTGTGGCGTTCTGATGTTCAGTTCTCACGGCATGCTTGACTCTCGGCACAGTCCAAAGGCGCGCTCGCACTGTACGAAGCGATTTTGAAGGTTCGCTCATGTCATGTGTCGTACTAGAATCATTTTCACGGCTGACAGCGCCAATCGCGAGCTGACTCGAGATCTCGCTTTCTCCTTATCAGATCAACGCCGAGGACGTCGAAGCACTCGTCGGGCTCGCAGTGCTGCTCATCTTTTCGTGCCGCTACCCAACCAAACTGACGTGGCCGCGCGCGCAAGATCTTCTCGCCACAGCGCGAGCTCAGAATCCAGAGTCTGACGACGCCTTCAGTGGCAGCGAGCAGCTTAAGAGCGTCGAGGAGAACTGCTTTTGCTGGAAGATGTTCCTCGAGCCGAAGAACGCCAACGTACGTCTACGACGTTGGCTTTCAAGGGTGGATGGCTGATCACAAAGCTGACTGGCTCAATGTGCAGGCGATGGGCAACTATGCAGTCTTCCTCCAGTGCATCCGTCATGAGTTCGACAAGGTAAGCGACAGCTGAGATATGAGGAAATGGTCGTGCGATGGACCCAAGTCGTCTTGGTTTTTGGTGCTCCCACTCACGCACGATCTCACACGACCGGGTGCACTATGAACGGCCCACACAGGCTGAGCTGCTCTATCGACGAGCGATCGACGCGGACCCGTCGAACGAGCTCGTGATCGAGAACTACCGCCGGCTCGAGCGCGAGCGCACTCCTGAGGGCATCTACAGCTTCGCGGGTCCGAGCAAAATCGCGAGATGGCGAGCCAAGGTAGTTAGTCCTTTGAGTATCGTTCGTGACGTATTCAGCATGCTTGTCTTCAAAGGTAAAGTGGCGGAAGTGTAGCGTGTCAATGACGCTGATGCTGTTGTTGTTCTGTGTATACTTTGCAGGAAACCGAGCGCATCGACTCGCTCTGGACTCTGATGGACGACCCAACGGCACGCATGCCTGGAGCTCAGCGCTTCTACCGCAACGTACAGACTGGAGTGTGCCAGTGGCAGCGGCCGTCAGATGCGTAGTTCTGAGTAAGTGCTGGGAAACCCTGAGCAGAGCTTTGGAAGGAAGTTGACGGCAAGAGTCCGCCAATGGAACCTACCTTGGCTCCAGCGTCTTTGTGTCGGCGGCGTGATCGTCTGCTGCTTGAGCATCTCGGGTGAGCATCGGCTCTGAAAAGCGAGAGCTGGACGGAGGGCATAGCGCTGTCGAGCTCGAGAGAGGCAGCAGGATGCTCAACGTCGAGGTTGGAGAGAACGAACGAGGTGATTGATGCGAGGTTGGCATCGGCGAGGCGGGAGCCTTTTATTTGGCAGGACTCGATAGCCGCTGCCTTGCTATTGGTCCGCTAAATGCGATTTATCGTTCGATTCTAGCCAATGCTGGCTGAGCGAAGCTGGCATCTCAGCGCTTTGGAGCGAAAGATCGGAGGATTTTTTCCACATTTGCCACGTGTCTGCCTTTCCCGCCCTCGGATTGGCTGAAATTGGTTTTGTCCAATCAGCAAGCCGTACTTTAGAGGGATGAGAGAGCGAGCGAGACGCACTCTCGCTCGCCTCCTGCCTCTTCGTCGAGTTGCACGCATTCCCGCATCAAAAGCGAATCAAGCAAAGCCCAGTCCTCCGCCTCTCCTTCCTCCACGCAGACAACATGGTGCGTGCGGCGACCACGACTGCCTGACTGAGCCGCTTGTGTGTCGCGCTGTGTGTGGCTGACTCGCTTCGCTTCTCGATGTGTTTACGCGGTGCTGCAGGCCGCCCCAGCGAAGATGCGCCTGCGCTCGGAGAAGCACCTGAGCAACATCACCAAGCGTGGGCTCGTGTCCAAGCCGGAGAAGGTGAGCGCGCAGTACAATGTGTGTGTGTGGATATGTGTGTGTGCTGCTGCTGTCGTACTGATGGCGTGTGTTGTTGTGTTATTCTCGTGAACTGCGCGTGTGCAGCAAGAGAGCGGATACGGCGTCGGACCGGTGCTCCTGGGCTTCTTCGTCTTCGTGCTCGTGGGCTCGTCGGTTATTCAGATTCTGCGCACCGCGCAGATGGGGCTGTAAGCGTATAGGCGTGAAATGGATCTGTCGAGCGCGCAAGTAAGCGATCAGCGAGGCAGCAAGGACTCCCAAAGCGACACAGAAGAAGCTCGCGTGGTGCAGGCATTTTATGTTGCGGGTCGCCATTCAGCGGCTCGTCGAGCGGCCCCTGCTGCTTGGCATCTTCCCTCTTGGTTTGCTTTAATGGTAACCACTCAATGCAGCATTTTTTTATTATTTGAAGCTAGTGCTGCGTGCTCGATCTCTCCATGCTTCTTGGTCTTCGAGGACACGCGTCTCGCCTTGAAGCTCACAGACAGGCAGGCGGGAGCGAGCATGAAAAGCCGCAACAGCGAAGCCAATACACTTCAGAGCACTTTATTGGGTTTTCATGTCCTGCGTACGATCACCGGTATGGAAAAAAGGTCGCTGCTCTGCTCGTCTTGCTCGCTCGCCTTTATGGTTCATCTTTTTCTCAAATACACACGCGCTCGCTCGCTCGTCTACAACTCTGAGTGCTGGCTCTCGGTCTCCTTGATCTTCTTGATGAAGTCCGCCTTCTCCACGCAGCCGACGCACTCGACGTTGCGCTCCGCCAGGATCTTCTTGAGCTGCTTCACGCGCAGCTTGGTGTAATCTGTGTTCACGTCCGTCTTGGTCGCTGGTGTGTCGTCGCAATAAGCGCAGCATTGAGCGGTTCGTTAGTTATCGCTGCACATGGCACGATAGCACAAAGCGGATGAAGCAAAGAACGAGCCACGTACGGTAACGCATCGAGCAGAAGTCCGGATTCTTCTTCTCGAGCAGCTTGCAGATCTTGAACGAGTCTTTGCCGTACGTGATCTGGCGCGCCACGTCCTTCTTCAGCGGCTCCAAGTTGTAGCACTGCAGAGTAAGAGCAGCAACACACATGATAGAAACCAATCAGTAGATGCCACAGAGTTCATTCCTTCACGCACACACAAAGAGAGAGAGAGAGAGAGAGAGAGAGAGAGAGAACGCACCAGCTTGTTGTCCTTGGTGCTCATCTTCTTGGAGCAGTGCTTCGTCACCGCGCTCTCTGAGATCTCTTGCTTCTTGCCGCTCTTCTTGTTCTCCGAGAGTGTCGCGTACACGCCCTTGATGTCGTCCACGACCTTCACGCACACTACAGCAACAAAAAACACCGCATATCAGTCGCTGTTTGCACACAAACCAGCAGCAAATAGACGCACACAAACACAAGCGCACCTTCGCACTCCTTCTCGTCCGCGGCGGCCTGGACGGCGGCAGGGAAGGCCGTGAGCACGATCGCGACGAGCGCGACCAGCACGACGCGCTTGCAGCCCAGCATCTTGTCTCGTTCTCTCTCGTTGGCTCGTTAAAAAGTATCCGTCTCCCAGCACAAAGCAGCAGCAGCAGCAATGCAACGACGGCGATTTCCAGAACACCATTTCGCGATTCCCAAGCGCGCTTAAAACGCAAAACGCGGCTCTCGGTCAGTAAGAATGCGCATTTAAGCGCGCTCAGGAATCCAGACAAGCAAGCGATCTGGCTTGCCACGTGGATCTGGAGATCCGCCTTTTGACATGGATACGGTGACCATCACTCCCATTGCTCTCCGTGATCACAATCCGTTTCCAACATGCCCATTTCCATCCCCATCCCAAGCGTATTTTGCCGATACAACATGCAGCCGATGCACAACGATCTCTCTCTCTCTCTCTCATCCACCCTTACGAGTAGCGCGTCTGCAGGTCCGTGAAGAAGCCGCTGGTCATGTTCTTGAGCTTCGCGGCTTTGTTCGACACCGACGACTTGAGCTGCTGCAGCTGGTACGCCGCTTCGTCGCCCATCACTATGTTTCCATCAAGGCACACAAGGGAAAAAGTGTCAGTGTACGCGCACGCGAACGAGAGGCGGCGCTGCCATGCGGACCTACTCTCTGAGGACGGCGCGCGCTGGCGGCCGTTGCCGTAGAACGCATCGCTCGAGATCGACTGCGAGCCCTGGAACTTGTTGAGGTGGTGCTGATCCACTTGCGCCGCCTCGCTGCCAAAGAAATTCGCGGACGAGATCGACTTGGAGTTCTTGTACTTGTCGAGCGTCTCGGACGGTGCCGACGACGGCTGGAACGCTGGCGCGGCTGCGGGCTTTGCCTGTGGCGAGAACTGGTTCATCGATCGGGCTCCAGCGCGCTCACTGCAGCGATCGTTCGAAAAGCACCAAGAAGACCAGTTAGGCGCACGCAAATGCCAGCTGCATAGCACACACATGACGCAACGCACTCCTCATCTTGCTGCAGCGCTCGCGCGAGCGCCTCGTCGTCCTCAATCTGCTTCGTGGCGACCACGGGTGCTTGCACTGGCGCGGGCGGGTTCTACACACACACACACACGACGACGACGACGACAGAAGTGTCAGCCAATCACTCCATCCTTGATGGAGAGTGCGTCGGTCGCCATTCGCTCCGCACCTCGAACGGGATGTCGTCAAAGTCAAAGTCGGCGCCGCCACCGCTGGTCGAGAGCTTCGTGGCGCCGAGACGTGTCGATTTTTTTGCATTGCTGCCCGTTGTTTTCTGCAAGTATCAACGCACACACATGCCGACACTCAGCATAGTCGTACGCAGCGCAAACGGACATACATCGGAAGGATCAGCCAGTACCTTGGCGCGAGACTGCAAGCTGCTCGAGCCCAGAGACGTGGACGCGGCGGCATCCTTGCCCAGCAAGACAGTCGGACGGCTCACCGCCAGCAGTCCCTCGGTCGGCGCAGCTGGAGGAGCCACAGTCGCCGCAGCCGCAGACGGGGCGGGCGAAGCCGTGCGATGGAAGTGTGCAGAAGACGCGCTGTCGTCGAGCGACGCGAGCTTCACGAGCTCATCCAGTCCGTCGACGTCCTCGTCGGCGTCTGGCGCGTCGGCGGTCGTCTCCGGCGCGAGGATCTGCACGATCTCGGTCTTCACTTTCTTCGCTAGCGCCGTCTTGTACAGCTGCGCTCCCTTCGAGTTGTACTTTTGCTCAATCTGAGCACGCATACAAGGCAAATGTCCATCTGGGTGAGTATCCATTGGGCACGACTGCAACGGCCACGACAGAGGCGAGCCACACACACACACACACAGCAACTCGACGTACGCTGGTCATCTCGTGCACGCCGTACTGCTTGAAGAACTTGCGCGCCTCGTTGTTGCCGCCCACGTACATGAGCTTGAGCTGTTCCTCGGTCCACTCGTCCATGTCGATCGAGCGCACGAACGAGAGGTGCACACCCAGGCGGCGATGGTACCCGGAGCAGTCGAGGCAGATGAACACGCCGTACGTGACCGTGGCCCACGTCGGGTTGCGCTTGTTGCAGTCGAAGCAGCCCTTGTTCGCCGCCGCCGAGCGCAGCTTGTGGAACCACGCGTCGCGCACCTCCGTGGGCACGTATACAGGCTTCGTGGCGCTCATGCTTGTCGTGGGGGGGGCTGGCTGGCGTCGGCTCTCGCGTCTTCCGTCGCGGCGGTGGTTTCTGCTGTGGAGCTATTTGGGCTGCGTGCGCTGACTTTGGAGCTCGCCAAAAAGCAAAACAAAACAAAACAAAACAAATGAATGACATATCGCTTTTGAGATTTTTGTGGCAGAATGAAAGTGGATCTCGCTCTGTACAACTCCGCCGATCGAGGTGCGTATGTTTTTGTCATCCTCGCGAGAGGATGCAACTATGATAAATTAGAGTCGATATTGTCATATACAATTGCATGCAAACGGTGGGATTTATTGTGCGCCACCTCAGAGTTCATCGATATTACGACATGTCAACAAACTGACAAATCCTGCTGGCTCGAGTTGAAGCGGCAGAAGCGAGCGCACATGGATAGCGAGCAGCACGAGCGCGCATGCCCACGCAGCTCTCCCTCCGCGTCCACGCACAAGGCGCGCTCGTCGCTCCCACCGCCCACGACTCGACTACGCACTGGCGGCAAACTGCAGCGCCTTGCCGCGTATTATTAGCCACGCAGCATACGCCGAAGCGGCGCTCACCCAACCCAACCGCTCGCTCCTGATGCACATGCGAGCTGCCAGGATTCGTGCTCGCATCGTGCATACACAGCAGCAAGCAGAACACAAGTAGCAAGCGCACATGCAGCGCCACGCGCCGTCCGTGTCGCCGAAGAAGAAAGCGCGCCATGTGATCACGCGCCAGATCTTCGCGCTGCCGGCGCTGCAGCAGTTCGAGCCCGTGCTCGCGTCCTCACCGCGGTCGTACATGGTGCCCACGGGCTCGATCCCAAAGCTCGACAAAGCTGTCGCCAGCAGCAACAACGCGAGCAACAGCAGCAGTCGTCCGGGCAGCAGCAGTAGCGAGCCAGCGATGCGTGCAGCCAGCCCAGCAGTAGCAGCGATGGCTCCATCTGCGCCGGAATCGCCTGGGACGCTCGCCCACCACCCACCGCATCCCCCACCGCGCGAGAGAGAAGGCTCGCCGAGAGTGCTGCGTCCGCAACCGCCACTACCGCTGGGCATCTCTTCGCGCGCGGACGTGGACATCTACCGGTACAGCCAGGGCACGACGCAGCGCATGGCGATCCGCCCGATCTTCGAGCAGCGCAAGGAGGACGAAGCCCAGGTTGCTCGTCAGATCCTTGCTCAGCGCGAAGACGACGACGAAGATGAGGAGCATGGCAGCGGAGATGGCTGCGAAGCGGTGGAGGAGGCAGACTGCCAGAGCAGCGCCTTCGCGTCGCTGCAGCATTTTCAGCAGGGCGGAGAGCTCCAGAGCCATTCTGAGCAGCCCGATCGCGAGACTGGACGCCGAACAGTAGACGAAGATGAGGCAGTACAGGAGTTCACGACTATCAAGTTCGTTTCTCCTCGCTCGGCGGAGGGCAAGCGTCCGCGACCGGCGTCTGGAAGGAGTGGCGACGAGGCGTCGCGTGGCGCTGCGAGACATGGCAGCGCAATGAAAGACGAGTGCGTCGCTCGAGAGACTCAAGACAAGAAGGGCACGGCAAATGACGAGCGTCGCTCATGCAGCGAGGCTGGGGATGTGATCGATGCAAACGCGCTCGAGGGAGACAAGAGCGAGTCGCTCTGCACGACTGCTGATGCTGCCTCAGCGCGCGACTGCCAGCTGGTTCGACCGCTGCAGCCTGGACGCTACCACGAACCATTTCGATCCGTCGACAACGACAAACTGCATCGGCAAAGAGATGTCAGGTACGCGAAGCGCGTGTCGTCAGTCCAACCTGATGAATCGGCATCGAGTCCGCCGAGTGTGAAAGAGGAGCAGCGAGTGCTGTACAAGGCTCTCTGGAAGGAACTGCGCACCTTCGACGGTCGTGACGTGATGCTCACAGTGTTGCTGAGCTCCGAGGCGACAGCGCACATCACAATAGCGCCAACCCGCAACACTACAGCGATCCCCACGCCTGACGATCGAGATGAGTGTGCACTCCCGATCACCGAGGCGCACGTAGCGATGTCGACCCAGATGAGGCGAGATTTGCGCGTGCTGACGCCGAAATGGGCCGAGTGGGTACTCTCGCGCGTCCAGGTCGACACCAGCGGAAAGTTCTACCTGCAGCTAGAAGGCACTGGAGCGCTTGACGCCTCGCGCTGCTTTGACGAGCAGCTTTGCGTCGGCAGCTGCAATCTCCACATCGAGATGCATGTGCTCGGCGAGTGCGGCGATGACGGTGTGAGTCTGCTGGTCTCTGCGCGCGATCTCGATTCTGGAGAGACAAGCAAGGTTTTCCTGAGTAAGAATGAAATTCTGGAGCTCGCAGCTGCGTTCGAGATCGTCGCAGCAACTGACCAAGAAGGTTCGACCGTGGAGATGTCAAAGATACTCCACGACGCAGCGTTTCTCGCGTACCTCGCAACGAAAAGCCCCGTCGTTCGGCTCGGAGTGAGGAGCAAGGTGGAGCCTGGCAGTCGCGAGAGCTCGTTTCACGATCTCCAACGAAGCCAGCGAGCCGCAGAGTTCCTGACCGACGACGATGAGCGCATGGAGGGAGGCTGCCAGCCTTTGAGTCTGCCCAGTCTGCGATGCGCTTTCTACTCGACAGAAGTGTCCTCGATCCTGCTGGAGAACAGCTCGCTGGCTGCCGTCGCGTTCCTCTCGCAGGCGTGCGCGGAAGACGGGATGATCTCCGCGCTGCGCCGACTCCAGCAGCGAGAAGCCGTGCAGCTGCATGCAAAGAGCTACGTGACGCACCAATCTATGACGTCGAGTGGTGAGGGCTTTCGTGAGCTGATCGCAGCAAAAGTCGAGGCGGCGAAGCAAGCGAAGCTGGAGGTGCGAATGCTGGGGAGATCTGAGTGGACTGCTTACTTGTGCTGACTGCGCTTGCGTATGCTCGCGATGTGCTCGTTAGGAAATTGCGATTTGCTCGATCATCGAAGACATGCTGACAGATCTGATCACCTACGAGAGTCGCGTGGAACTCTACGAGGCAAAGTACTCGGGCGGGTACGACGATCACTACGCGAGCAAAGTCCAGGCGACGTTCCGCATGAGCACGCAGCGCAAGGATTACACGCGCAAGAAGCACACGCGCATGCGAGCGGCGCGCCTGCTGCAGGCGCTGCAGCGCGGGATCATCGCGAGGCGGCGGTACTGCGAAATGAAGATCGAGCGCGAGAAGTACCTGTTCTACGGCTTCCGCTCCAGCCTGCACCACGCGTCTGCGAGCATGGAGAACCCAAAGCAGCGAGCGCAGGACATCGCCGAGGAGACTGAGCGACGGCGGCAGACGTTCCTCATGCAGGTGCTGGACGGATACATCGCCGAGCACGGCATCGCTGCGCCGCACCGAGTCTCGGCTGAGCTCGTTGAGAGTCTCTTCAACGAGTACGGTGTCGTCGTCGGGTGCGCCACGACATTTGGTGAGGTGGTTGCATCGTTCCTGAGAGCAGCACCAGACGGGAAAGTGGTTCGGCAGCCATCCAAGGTGGACTTGGGGAAGAGTCCGCGCGAGCTTCCGCGGCTGTACTCCACTGGGCAGGTCGGCGCCGCACTGCTGCTGGGGCTACGCTCTCAGTACGACGACACCTTCGGGTTGTCGCCGTCGACGCGGAGGCTCATTGTCGCCGGCGACTCCCTGACGCTCGGACAGCCAGAGAGCAGCGCAGTCGAGGAAGACGAGGTTCCGCCTCGCTGGCTTCTGAAGATCAGCACTCCGTTCCAGCGCTCGAATCGGAATCGCCTCGCTGCGCTGCGTCTCTCGAGGAAGACTGCCGGTCGCAAGTCGGCGCATCTCGTCGCGCGAGATTTCAAGATGATGCTGTCGTCCTCCGAGTCGTCGCTCTCCAAGTTTGAAAGCTGCCGAGACTTCTGGGACGCAAGCATCCGAATGCGGCGAGCAGAGCATCGGATCTACGACGTCCGCAACAGAGACGAAGTGGTGCAGTGCGTGCTGGACTACCTGCTTTCCAGCGTCAAAGGTGTGTGTGGATGATTTTCGGCGTCGAAGCTGCTGTTCGGGCTCTTCATCGAGGGCTGTGTGTGTGTGCTGACTGTGGCTCTGCTTGATGGTGCAGACTGGGGCGTCGATCCGGAGCCACTCTTCGCAGGACTCAACTTGTGCGTCCGACATCGCCAGGGGAAAGAAATCGTTGCGCTCGTCGAAGCGAAGTTCAACGCGTTTGCAGAAGGTGAGCGAGCGCGTGCTGATCGGTGACTGCTGCCAGCATGAAACTAATCTCTTGAGCCTCACGTGCACCTCGCAGGCGTGAACAAGATGCACGGCAAGCGCAACATTCTCAGCTTGCGCGAGGAAATCGAGCAGGAGCTGGAGGATTTCGAGAAGCTGCTGGCCCTGCGCTGCCTCAACGTCGGCCAGGACCACGTCGTGACTGTGCCGCCGAGCGAGATCCTGCACATCGTCCTGAAAGGCAAAGTGGACGACGAGTACATCCGCCACGCGCTGCCGACAGTGCTGCCCATCGCGAGCATATCCGATAAGTACGAGCTCGCCCGGAAGATGGTGCTCGCGTACGCGAACGCGTCATACGGCGACGCGCTCAACGCAATCTGCTGGAGCTGCCTGGACGTCTCGGAGAACGTGACAGTCGAGTCTGCGCAGCTTCTCGACCGAATCACGAGAATCGACGAGCAGCTCGGCGGGAGTGAGCACGAGCTCCGAGGCAGTGCTGCGGGATCTCCAAAGACGCCACAGCGAGGTAATCGCATTGCCGCCAAGTCAGCAGCAGCAGCGTCGTCGTCAGTTGCGACCCGAGCGCTGTACCTGCTGACAGGCGCTCAGGCGGTCACATTCCTCCAGTTCGTCGCGAAAGTGGCGCATTTCAACAAAACGATCCAGCACCGCACGCTCGCGCTGCTCCAGCCCGACGCCGAGAGATTCGAGCTGCACCGCCTCGCGAGCACGGTCGCTGGACTCGACGACTACGACGTCACTGCGCGGCTCTTCGACGCACGCTTCGCGCCAGAAACGGTCTACCCGTGCACTCAGTTCTGGGTCCAGTACGAGGAGCTCTTTGGGCTGGATCAGACGGAGAAAGCACGCGTGGGCTGTCCACCTGGATTGGCTCGAGGCTGCGACGACCTCGAAGGCAGCGAGGGGCTGCAGAGCGCCACGCCTTGAATTGTGTGCTGCCCGATGCGCGCCTTCGTTTCGAAAAGTGAATGCGTCAGCTCGACCAAGGCAGCGAGAGAGTTAGCATTCGTGTGTTTGCAAGCATTGGAACTCGATTTCTTCGCGTTGATGATGTTTTACTTGTCAATACTCCGAGCCGTGGCGTCGCGCACAAGCACGCACAGTGATCTGCATCAACAAAACAGAAGCAGCACACACACAACATATTCGGATGAGTACGAGCAGGTCGTCATCGCAGACACACACAGACAGAAACCAGCCTCGCTCACTCACCGCTTGACATCGACGAGCTGCCTCCATGCGTCACCTGTACTCGTCTCCGTCAGCACGGCTTCTGCTGTCCCTCTTTTATATCGAACACGTCGTCGTCTTCGTCTGCTGCTGCCGTTGCTGCTGCTTACTCGGACGCAGTGGGCTTCTTCTCTAAGTAGCCGCGGGACTTCTGGATGTACTCGGGGATCTTCGGACCATCGTACTGGTCCGTCGGCAGACCGAGCGAGCGGCGGATCGGCACGACCACGAGCGGCAGCACCACGGCGACGGCACCGATGGCGCACGACGCGACCACCACGGGCTCGCGGTCGGCGTAGAAGCGGGCGAACTTGGCGAAACCACTCATGCTGCGATGGACGACTCGGGAGCTTTCTCGGCGGCGCAATATGCGTCCGTCGGTCACGCAGGCGTCGATCGCTTTTCCATGAGGGCGGCGGTCTGAGCGAGCGGCTATTGCAGCGAGCGGACCGGTCCCAAAATGGAACCGGTCCAGCTTTGGACGGTATACCGATACATCCAAAGAGTATCAAAACTCGGCTCGAACAGATAACGGACACGGATGTTTGTATCCAGACTCGAAACGACGCGACGCATCCCAGTCACATCTTCACAAGAGGATCCACTTCACCATCTGCGCCACCACCACTACGAGCAATGAACTACGGTATCATCCAGAACCACCGCCACGACGCGAAGCGCGACGGCGTCAACAACAACGGCGCGCGCTCGCTACTGCAGGACGGGCGGCTGCGTGAGATGGCGAGGCAGATGGGGCTCGACGCCAAGGACTTCGGCCACGAGGCGGCGCAGAGCCTCTGGCAGCTGCTCGACGACATGGCCACGAACGACCCCGGCGCGTACCAGAAGTTCATCCAGGAGCAGCTCAAGGACGGGCCGCCCGTGGCTTCGACTCAGCAGCAGCAGCAGCAGCAGCAGCAGCAACCACCAGGCAGTGCTGGTGACGACAAGAATGGGCTTGCATCCACCGCCGTCGCGGACAACCAGAGCTCCCACGACGCTGCGAAGAGTCCCGTAGTGCTGCTCCCGCGGTACTTTGCGCCGTACCCGGGCTTTGTCGTCAAGTGCGCCATGTTCCACAGTGTCAAGTGCCAGCAGCAGGAGACCAAGCTCTTCCTCAACTGCTGCGCGCACGAGACCGTGGACATGCCGAAGAACCCGAACTCGGGCAAAAACGTACCGGATGACACGCGCGCCGTGCCGAGTACGAGCAACCTCGAGATCCCGCTGGCGGTCGGCAAGCTGCGCGAGCTACAAGACGGGTCAAGCAGCGTGTGTGTGGCGTGCGACGTCGTGTTCCACCCGTGGGTGATGCGGCGCTGCGAGTGGGACGCCGCGTTCAAGCGCGAGGTACTGAAGCTCGCGGTTCACTGGGTGCAGCAGGACGCACGCGTGCGACTCGTGAACCCCACGGGCAAGTTCATCAAGAGTCGCTACAAAGGCGGGAGTGTCGTCGACGGCAGCGCCGACATCGCCACGGCCAAGTTCCTCGTCGATCCGACTGGAAACAGCAAGGCTTCTTCTGCCAGTGCGAGTGGCGACAATGGCTCAGCCAGCAACAACCAGAACGAGGCTGCTTCGGACAGCGCGCCTTCTGTGATCGAGAGTCCGTCGGAGCTACTCAAGCGGATCCATTTGAACCGGAAAGATGCGTCGTCGGAGCGCGAGTTCCTGATCAAACCTGCGAGTGAGGCGCCGCAAAAAGCAGCAGCAGCAGCTTCGCCAGCAGCGTCGTCAACGCAGTCAAGGAGCGGCAAAGCGCCTCCGAAGACCAAGCTGATCCAGGAACTGGACTCCTCCTCGCCATCGACGATCAGCAGCAACAGCGCAGCACAGCCACCAACCACCACGAAGCCGAACTTGCAGCAGCAGCAACAGCCTTTGACAGCCAAGAAGTCCACCGTCGTGAAGAAAGGGTTCCTGCTCAGTGGCGCTGCGAAGACCAAGACGCCGCTGTACCCGACTGGATCGAGCGAAGGACGAGCACCGTCGCCGTACGTAAACTTGCTCTCGCGCAGCAAGGTTGTGGATCTCGGCGACGTGGAGCGCCAGAAGAAACAGCAGCAGGAGGAGCGACGCAAGCTCAAGGACGAGTTTGCGTTCCTCGATCCTCCGAGCAGCAGCAGCAGCAGCAAAGCCGCAGTGTCTTCGACATCAGCTGAAGTGGACTGCGGCGACTTTGAGTTTGAGCAGCTCTGCATGGACGCGGATCCGGATCTTAAGCCTGCGCAGCATCTCCAGGACGACGGTGGCTCGAGCGCGAATGATCCTGCTCGACAGCTCTTTGGCGACGACTTTGTGCAGATCTCAAAGTTCTTGACAATGTGAGATTCGTGATGATCGACAAGGTAGGCAAGAGCGGTCGCAGATGAATACATAAGCGTAGTCACGATTGCATTCGACAAGCTGGCGTACGACTTACTGGCGCTCTCCAAAGCTCGTGCGTCTTCATTCCGAGCGATACAAGCGAGGCATCTTCGCTCACCCGCCGCGCACTTCTGGCTCGACGATGTTGTGGATCCGCTGGTAGCTCATGAGCAGGAACGCGTTCAGCAGACGAAGACTGGACGCTGTCGACGGGAAGCTCTCGAGCCGCTTGAGCAGGATCACAGTGTTGTACTTGACGCTGATCGACGGATGGAAGATGCCCTGCGCGATCGTGTGGAGTCCGCCGCGGAGCAGCGGCAAGTAGCTCAAGAACTCCTGGAGCTCTTCCTCACGCTGCAGCAGCGACACGAAGTCCTGGTACACTTTCTCCACCTGGCCGTCGTCTAGCACGACCGTGTCTCCCTGGAGGCTTCGGATGTGCTTCTTGAGATCGATCCCCGTCTTCTCTACGTGGACACACATTTCAGGTCGACGAGTCACACACACACACACACACACACACAGCAGTTAAGGAAGAACCAGTTTCGTCACACTGCGGCTCGTCCGATAGATCCTCTCATGACAACATGCAGATAGAGCTGGAGGTGGATATATTGAACGCCGGCGAACGGAACTTGCGGTGCTTCCGCGAGTCCGTGAGTAGCTTGTAGTTGTCCGTGCGTGCCCACTTCGTGATCCGCTTGTTGTTCATCGCGATGCGCTTCACCTGCGTGTCCACGTCAATGTAGTTGGCTTCCCCCATCGCGATGTCGACCACGTTCTGCATGTCCATGGCGATTGTGAGAAACCAGGATTGCAGCGCCGCATGATCCAATCGGTTTCCAGAGCAGCGCACCTTGCGAGTGTACTCCTCGAACATGCAGCGGATCCACTCTTCGTCGTAGCCTGCATTGACGCCGTCCAGCACCTGAGAACAAACACCGACATAACATCAACGACCGGGCCAGCGCATGGGATCACATTGTCAGGCCCCACTCCTGTCAGTTGTACGAACCTCGAGCACAAAGTTGCGGTCCGCGGCTTCATACTCGTCCTTCTCGGCTGGCGCAGACAGCAGCACTTCGCCTGTCGAGATGTCGCAGAGCACGTCCCACCACTCGCGCTTGCTTTTGAACATCGGGTTCGTCACCCCCGCGATGAACCCCGGCGTGTTCAGGAAGCTCAGGTCCGTCAGGTTGGCGTACCTGGCAGCATTTCAACACAACAAGCGCAAAAAGTGAGCAGATGGTACAACAGGTACCAGCACGCAGCAGAAGCTCACGGGAATTGGCGCTGGATCAATCCGAACAGCGGCGGGCACACGAGCGAGCTCATCGACAGCACATAGTTGCAGACCTCGCCTGCATACATCATCGTCACGCACAGAGTCAGCGAAAAACCCGCTTGCAACAATAAACCCAAACAGCACAGCACAACATCGCACCAGCCGGATGGTTGTACCCGAGCACGAGCACGCGCGCGCCGGTGAGCACGGCGTTGTACAGCAGCATCGTCTGCTCGCCGAACTTGAGCAGCAGCTTGCGCAGCAGCCCGTCGTCGTACTGGTCGTCCGTGCTGCAGAGCTTGAACTGCAGCGGGATCTTCTGCTCGTGCCACTGCGCGTGCGTGCGGAAGTAGAGCGACTCCTCCAGATCCTCCTTCGCGCCGCTGCGGCCGCTGCTGCTGACGGTTCGCTTGAGCAGCCGGCGCTCCATGTCCGAGAGGTTGCGCACGCCGCTCGTGTCCACTGCGTTCACCACTTCGTACAAGTCCTGCAGGATCTGCTTGGCGTCCGCGTCCTCTCTCACAGCCGCGAGCTTCCCAGCAGCGACGCTCAGCACATCCTTGAACGAAAAGCAGAACTGCAGCCACAGCAAGCACAACGCAGTGGATCAGGCTCGCAGCAGCAGCAGCAGCTATACAATCATATCCACACACGAACGCACCTTGTGACGCGAGCAGATCGCGACAGCTTTGACTTTCGCGCCGCGACGCACCGTCGTGTCGTATGTCGTGTGCACGACGCTGAGGCAGTACATGAACTCCTTCAGCGGGTCTGTCGCCGGCGTGTCTGGAGCATTCGCTGCGCCAGCAACAGCATCGCCTTGACCGCCATCTACAGCAACTGCATCTGGCGCGCCACCAGCAACAGCATCAGCAGAGGCAGCCTCCAGGAAGTGCTTGGTCGCGTGCTTGCGGTTGAGGAAGAAGATCGTGAAGTCCTCCTGGCGGTTGTGCACGCCCTCTGGCAGCATCACGTCCGCAAAGAACTCGGGCGAGTAGTGGGTCAGCGTCACTGGGTAGCTCTCGCGCAGCGTGCTGCCTTTGTCGATGTCGAACTCCGCGAAGAGCACGACTTCGGCCACGCGGCCGCCGAGCTCGTCCGCCGCCTTCGCCGTCGCCATGTTTCGTTGCAAACTTGGCTTCAAGACAATGGCGATGAGAAATGGGAGGATTCGAACTTACGAGAGAGACAATGTCGCTCGAAGGTTGCGAGAGTCGGAATCGTACTTCAGCGGGATCAAGAGGTGCGATAAAATGGTTATGGACACCTCGACACTCTTGGATCGCTCGCTCGCTTGACGAGGACGAGCTCATCGATCGACTTCGTTCAACATGCAAAGGTACCTGTTCATCTCGCTCATCTCTTTCTCTCTATGCATGGTCGACAGACACACGACTGCTCTGTTTTCTGTGGCTCAGTGGACATTCTGGACGACGTGGGAGCGGATCCGCGTTGCTTTGCTTTGCGAGGGCGGTGCGCTCTCTCTCTCTCTCTCTCTCTCTCTCTCCTCTCTCTCTCCTCTCTCTCTCTCTCTCTCTCTCCCCAGCATCTACACGAAGTTGACGTCACCGCCTCGACTTGGTTTCCGGATGCCCGCGTGCGTGGACGTGAGTGACTTTGGTAGTGACGCAGACGTCATCGACATCGCCTCCGTCGCGTCGATCGACTCGGTGCGCGACGAGTTCGAGATGATCACCAGCGACGTGCCGAGGATGATCAGCACCGAGCCGCCGATCGTAAAGTACCCCGGCACGACATCCACGCCGACAGCCACGCCAAGCATCGCCGCCAAGATCGGCTCCATCAGCATCACGACCGACACGACGATCGGGTCGAAGTACTTCATCACGCTCAGGTACCCGAGCGTGCCGATGAGCGTGCACACCACGACAATGTACATCTCGGTGAGGATGCGCGTCGAGTGCACCCAGCCGAACAGCCCGATCGTGTCGTTCGTCGAGAACTCGAACGGGATCTCCAGCAGCGAGAACATCGGGAAGTGCAGCAGCCCCGACACGACGAACACGCCTGTCAGTAGCACCGACACGTTCATCTCCGTGCGCAGCTTCTTCGCTGTGATCAGGTAGAACACGCCGCCGACAGCGCCGAGCAGCGCGACCAGATCCCCCGCTAGCGTCACGTCAGCGATCGTCGTCGCCCCGGTGATCGGGGAGTGGTCGAGCGTCGTGATTGTCCCGCCAATGATGCCGATGCCCGTGCCGAGTCCTTCGAACTGGGACACGTACTGGCCGAGCAGCAGCCGGCCGATCACCATGATCAGCGAGTGGCAGTTGTTGAAAATGTACGCGTGGCCGATCGACGTGTGGTTCAGTGCCCACAGGAACGTCATCATGAACAGCGAGTACGACAGCGAGCACGCGAGGAAGAGGAACATGTTGCGCGTCGTCAGGCGCGGGAAGCCGTCGTCGTAGAGCGACCACGCCGCGAACGGCGCGAACACCAACACCGACGCAGTCGAGCGCCAGAACAGCTTCATGAATGGGTCCACGCCGGTTTGCATGTCGAGCGCTGGGCCGAGAGACGAGATAGTCAGCAGCGACGCGAGCAGCAGGATGTACCCCACGACTGGAACCTGCCGCTTCACTCGGATCTGCAGCTCTAGCGCGCCGTTCTTCAGCTCCAGCGTTTCCACCGCAACGCCTCTCACGTCCGTCGGCAGCGACGACAGTCGGCGCAACAGACTCGGACGCTTGAGGTCGCTGTCGCTTCCGGGAACCGCGAGCACGAACTGCTGCGACTCGCCACGCGCACGCGTCGTTTGCGGCATCTCGATCAGATACGCTTTCTTCGCCGCAGTCATCGGCGTCAGCACGTCATCATCCTCTCCGTCCTCAATTCCCGACGGATCGAACGGAATCGACAGCACGAACGAGTCCTCCGCCTGCTCCAGAAACGAGCTCTTCCTGCGCATGATCTTCATCGACGGGCTCGACGGGTGGCGCGTGAGCGGCGAGCTTGGGTTCAGCAGCGGCGTGCTTTCGTCCATGCGCTCTTCCAGCTCCTGCAGCTGGTTCACGCCAACGACAAACCCGTCGAAGACGCTGCCACGACGGTGCGAGTTCACCGCTCGCAGGGTCGAGTCGTCGTCTGCAGCCGACACAGCGAGAAAGACGTTCTTACCGGAGTGCGGCGCGGCACTCGATCCCGACGAGGCGCTGACGTCCTTCGCAACGAACACTGGCCACGGCGACAGGAGCGCCATGCTGTCATTCGCCATGATCTGGTCGTACTGCTGCTGCGTCTCGATGCTGAGCCACACGTCGCCCGTCGTTTCCAAGTACTTCAGCCCGTACGACGGACGCAGCACATTCAGCGCCTCGGCGAGCGAGAACTTTGGCTTCTCGTACGCGAGCATCTCGAGCGCCGCGAAGATACGTCCCGTCGTCAGGAACAGCCCCGCGTCGACCGCATCGTACTGCTTGAGTCCGCGACCGATGCGGCGGATGTTGCTCGACTGGCCGAACTGCACTTTGCCCGCCGTGTCCGGGAGTCCCTTGAGCTTCTCCGTGTCCGAGTCTACGAGCACGCACGCGACGCAGTCTTCGAGATCGAACGACGCGAGGCGCAGGATGATCGACTTGTCGAACACGTGGTCTGCCGTGTGAATCAGGAACGGCTTCGTGAACATCTCGCGTGCCGAGAGCAGCGTGCGCGCGTGGCCGTACGGAGTCTCTTCGCCCAGGTTCAGGAACTCGATCTTCATCTTGTGGTACAGGAACGAGTCTTTCACGTGCTCCATGATTTCGTGGCCGTAGTACGAGATGATGATCACCACGCGCTCCATGCCGGCGACGTAGAGCTGCGCCAAGATGTGCTCGATCAGCGTGTACTCGCCGAGCTCGATCAGGCACTTGGGCGTGTCCGAGCCTTCGAGGCACATCGTGCTGGACGCAGCCGTGATGAGCACCTCGCGCACCGCCGAGCGGCTGGCGTCACTCACCGGGCTCTTCCCGACGGCTTCGAACGGCACCTCCTGCCCGCGGTTCACGACCACGCCCTGCATGTCGACCGCGTCCTCGGACTGCATGCCGCGCACGAGCTCACTCTCCGGTATCCGCGCGATCTGGCTGAGCTTGTGCAGGTCCAGCGCGTACACGTTCGACGGCACCTCCGTGTCGATGTTGAGCTTGAGCTTCTCGCGACGGCTGCCGGGCTTCATCATCCTTGCTGATCAAGATCCGACCGATCTTTTTGTCTTTTTGTCTTTGTCTCTTGTCAACGTGCGGCTGGAAAGAGGACGAGGGGTCGCTGGCGGTCAGCGCTTCATGCAGCAGTCAGTGCCTGGGAGAGCAGCAGCGAACGAGTGTGTGGGCAGGTAGAGAGCGGTGGCGCGTGGCGCTGGCGTCCGTGGAGCAGCGCGTCCGTCTTGGTCGTCGGCGTTTTCTGTGGTGGGAACCAAAATTGGTTTCGGATTTTTTTTTCTCTTTTCGCGAGTTGAGCTTTGGTTGCGCAATTCAATTGGCAATTCAATTGGCAATTCGTTGTTGCTTTCGCACATTTAGTGACATGAGAGCGCTATTTCGAGGCTCTGATGGCGATTGAACTGAGGCTGAGAAGCCACGATACATTTGTCCAGAAATGAATTGCGATCCACTTTCCTCTGCTTTCTCCTAGCGCCACAATACCGATTTAAAGCTCTTCCTCAAACACGGTCAAAAGAGGATTGCTTTGTGGCAGAATGCCACCACACAACGCTCACACACTCGAGTGTGCTCAATCCAAAGAGAAGCAGGCGAAGCACTGCGTCGAGGCGAGGCGAGGCGAGCTGCATCCGCAGACCCCATGGCGTTCAACTACGTGGCGACGGCGCAGAAGCCCACGAGCGTGACGCACTCGCTCACGGCGGCGTTCACGGGACCGAACGACGTGAACCTGCTGCTGGCCAAGTCCACGCGCTTCGAGGTGCACCTGCTCACGCCCGAGGGGCTCTTCCCGCAGCACGACATCAACCTCTACGGCCGCATCGCGATCTTCGAGGTGTTCCGCGCCGCGAACGAGCCGCAGGACTGGCTCTTCGTCGTCACGCAGCGCTTTCAGTTCTGCGTGCTCGCGTATGACCCGGCGCTGCAGCAGGTGGTGACGAAGGCGCACGGCACGATCCGCGACTCGATCGGCCGCAGCAGCGAGATCGTTACGACGGGCAACATTGACCCTGAGGGCCGCCTCATCGGCATGAACCTCTACGAAGGCTACTTCAAGGTGATCCCGATCGACAGCAGCAAGGGCATCCTGAAGGAGACGTTCAACATCCGCCTCGACGAGCTGCGCGTGATCGACATCAAGTTCCTGCACGGCTACGCCAAGCCGACGATCTGCGTACTCTACGAGGACTACAAGGCCGCGCGCCACGTCAAGACGTACCACATCCTCGTGAAGGAGAAGGACTTCGCGGAAGGGCCGTGGAGCCAGTCGAATGTCGAGGCTGGCGCGAGTCTGCTCGTGCCAGTGCCCGCGCCGTGCGGCGGCGTGCTCATCGTGTCCAACCAGACGATCGTGTACCACAACGGCTCGAGCTTCCACGCGATCCCGATGCAGAGCACGGTGATCCAGGTGTACGGCTCAGTGGACAAGGACGGCTCGCGCTTCTTGCTCGCCGACCAGTACGGCACGCTGTCTGTCGTGGCGCTGCAGTTCAGTGGCAAGGACGTGACGGGCGTGCACTTGGAGGTGCTGGGCGAGACGAGCATCGCGTCCTGCATCTCGTACCTGGACAACGGCGTCGTGTTCGTGGGCAGCGCGTTCGGCGACTCGCAGCTGATCAAGCTCAACCCGGAGCGCGACGAACAGGGAACCTACATCGAAGTGCTCGACACGTACGTGAACGTTGGTCCGATCATCGACTTCTGCGTCATGGACCTCGACCGCCAGGGCCAGGGCCAGATCGTCACGTGCAGCGGCGCAGACAAGGACGGCTCGCTGCGTGTGATTCGCAACGGCATCGGCATCAACGAGCAGGCGAGCACGGAGCTTCCCGGCATCAAGGGCATGTGGGCATTGCGCGAGACGTTTGCGAGCGAGCACGACAAGTTTCTGCTGCAGAGCTACGTGAGCGAAATCCGAATCCTGGCGATCGGCGACGACGATGGCATGGAGGAGAAGGAGATCGACGCGTTCCTGAACGTAAAGACGCTCTGCTGCCGCAACTTGCTGGGCAACGCGTGGCTCCAGGTGACGGAAAACGAGATGCGCGTGATCAGCTCCGAGACGTTCCAAGTGACTTCGGCGTGGACCCCTCCTGCAGGCTCGCGCATCACAGTCGCCGCCGCAAATCCAACGCAGGTAGTCGCTGCGACCTCCGGCGGCGTGCTCGTGTACCTGGAAGTGGACGGCAGCAACCGCCTCGTCGAGAAAGCGCAGACCAAGCTCGAGTACGAGATCGCGTGCGTGGACATCACGCCGTTCCCGCCGAGCAAGAGCCCGATCGCGCAGGCGAATGGAGGCGACGGCGATGTGAAGATGGAGAGCGCGTCGGGTCAGCACTGGGAGCTGAGCGCACTGAAGAGCTCGATCTGCATCGTCGGGCTCTGGACAAACTTCTCCGTGTGCGTGCTGCAGCTCCCGACGCTGCAGCAGCTGACGAAGGAGCCGCTCGGCAACGACTTGCTGCCGCGCTCGGTGCTCTGCAACACGTTCGAAGGTCAGGACTACGTGCTGGTCGGGCTTGGAGATGGCAGTCTCATGAACTTCCACGTCGACGCCGTCAGTGGCGCACTGAGCAACCGCAAGCGCGTGTCGCTCGGCTCGCAGCCGATAGCGCTCTCGACGTTCCGCTCCAAGGACATGACGCACGTGTTTGCGTCGTGCGACCGCCCGACTGTGATCTACTCGAACAACAACAAGCTGCTGTTCTCGAACGTGAACGCGAAGGAGGTGAACGTGATGTGTCCGTTCGACTCGGAGTCGTTCCCTGAATGCCTGGCGCTCGCGTCGGAAGAAGAGCTGACGATCGGCACGGTGGACGACATCCAGAAGCTGCACATCCAGACGTTCCACCTGAACGAGTGGGCAAGGCGCATCGCGCACAACAGCCAGTCGCACACACTCGGCGTGCTGACTGTGAACTTCAGCGTGGACGACAACGGCGACGAGGTGGACCAGGGCTTTGTGCGCCTCATCGACGACCAGACGTTCGAGATCCTCAACTCATACCGCCTCGATCCGTTCGAGACGCCGTGCTCGATCATCGTGACGCCGCTGAGTGGCGACTCGTCGAACGCGTCGTACTTTGTGATCGGCACGGCGTACGTGCACCAGGAGGAGTCGGAGCCGCACCAGGGCCGCATCCTCGTGTTCTCGGTCACGGGCATCCACGGCGAGCGTAAGCTGCAGCTCGTGACGGAGAAAGAGGTGAAAGGCGCTGTGTACTGCTTGAACGCGTTCAACGGCAAAGTGCTCGCGGGCGTGAACAGCAAGGTGCATCTGTACAAGTGGAGCGAGAACGCGGACAACGAGAAGGAGCTGACTTCGGAGTGCGGGCACTACGGCCACACGCTGGCGCTGTTCATGGAGTCGCGCGGCGACTTCATCGTCGTAGGTGACCTGATGAAGTCCATCTCGCTGCTGAGCTACAAGCAGCTGGACGGGAGCATTGAGGAGATCGCGAAGGATCTGAACTCGAACTGGATGACGGCGCTCGGTATTGCCGACGACGACACGTACATCGGTAGTGAGACGGACTTCAACTTGTTCACCGTGCAGCGCAACAGCGGCGCCGTGTCGGACGAAGAGCGCGGGCGGCTGGAGACGGTCGGCGAGTACCACCTGGGCGAGTTCGTGAACCGCTTCCGCTACGGCTCGCTCGTGATGCAGAACAACGCAGCGGCGAGCTTGAGCTCAGCGGGCTCGTCGGACATGGTCGACGTCGGGCAGCAGCAGTCGCCTGCCGCGCTCACGACGCCGTCGAACCACCAGTCGATGCTTTTCGGGACGGTGAGTGGGATGATTGGCGTGATCCTGCCGATCAACAAGGACCAGTTCGGCTTCTTGGTGCGCATGCAGAACGCGCTCAACAAGGTGATCAAGGGCGTCGGCGGCTTTTCGCACAAGGAGTGGCGCACGTTCGAGAACCGCCGGTCGATCTCCGAGGCGAAGAACTTCATCGACGGCGACCTGATCGAGAGCTTCTTGGACTTGCCCAAGCCGCAGATGGCGAAAGTCGTGGAGCTGCTGAACAACGACGGCCACCTCGACGTCAATGAGCCGATCACCGTGGAGGATCTGACGAACCGTATCGAGGAGCTCGCGCAGCTGCACTAAGGTGTACGAGCGCAGAGTTGCTGCCATGAGATGCGCGCGCAGCAATGGCTCGCGAGAGGATACGTGAATGGGGGAACAGAGAGAGAGAGA
>JAADWH010000250.1:0-31679 GCA_023335995.1 Globisporangium nagaii
CCCCCCCCCCCCCCCCCCCATCTCGCAAGCCCAGCTTTCCTCCATATTCAAGCGTTTCAGCACCGTTACGAAAGCAAAACTGTCAATCAATCCACAAAAATGCAGGTTTCTTGGGCACACACACACTCACACCACATATGCTCAGATCGGCCACACCCGCTCTCGTGCATCTGCAGGCAGCGCGCTCGCGTCAGCCGAGGAGCTCGATCGGTTCCTTCTGTGCTTTGCTTACTTTTCGGCTCGGCGCTCACCCTCTCGGCAGTGTCTGGGCAAGTGGCTGCATATCCACAACCGCTCCGTCCATCATCGAGCTCGCTTCCCAGTCAACCAGAACCCGCCTTCCTCCGAGCTCATCGATTCTGTGCTTGTCGCAGACTGCCTTGTGTGTGAGTGTGCGTCAAAAGCGCCGAGAGACAGCGCCGTCACGATCGCGGTTTGAACCTGCGGTCTCGTTCGAGCCGCCCGCACTTTTCGAGCCAAAAGAGCTGTCGTCGCTCGGCCGCTGGCTCCAACTCGCCCACTCGCTTGCTTTCCACGCGTGCAGCTGTCAGACGTGATTCTCAGAGCGCTTCTCACGGATCTCAACCCGCGACGCCTGCGCCACAGCCCCGAAAAGTTGCAGTTTGCAGCGCCCGAAAATAGGATTGCCACACCAAACCAGGTCCCACTATGCTCCCGCCACACCACTCCAGCTCGGATTCCCACACTCTCTCTATCAAAAAAGCAATAGCGTGGCAGCTATGTGTCCCACGTTAGATACTGCGCTTGCCCTGATTTGGGATGTCGTTGGTTGTTGGTGTGGGGCCAGTTTGCTTTCCCGCGGTTCTTTTCCATTTTGGAATGGCTCGCAGGCTCTCAGTATTTATTTTACTCACGAACCCGCAGGCGCCTTCTCTTCCCCGTCGCCCAAGCAAGCAAGCGCGCGCGTCCACGTGTGCGAGTGTCTGCGAGTGTGCGTGTGTGGGTGAGGAAAGACCGACTGGCAGGAAGGCGACAGGAAGGCGACAGCAGCACGCGGACGGGCATCCATCTGCGCCAGCCGCTCTTCTCCCTCTCTCCTCCTTCTAGGGTTCATTCCTCGACCATGAGCGTCCCAGCCACCGCGACCAAGACGGCGACGAAGATGGCGGCGGCGCCGGGCCGCCGCACGCAGCAAGATCTCTACCGCCTCGTGTGCGCGCTCAGCGGCGCGTGCCGCGCGGACCGCAACGTGCTCAAGGACTCGCAGCTCGTGGATTTGCTCGAGTCGCAGGCGAAGGCGATCCTCCAGTCGCACCGCCAGCAGCAGCGCCGCAAGAGCGCGACCCCCGTGGAGATCCCGACGATCTCGCCGCAGCGCACCAAGCTGATCAAGAAGCTTGCGGACGCGAACGCGGAGAGCGGCAAGAGCGGTGCACTGGTGTCGAAGCGCCGCAAGCTCTCGTTCGAGACCGAGACCCAGAAGCGTCCCGCGTCGCCGATCAAGCCGCGCTCGTTTGAGAAAGCGGGCGGCGCCGACCTGTACGGCAAGAATCCGGCTGCGGAGTACGAGCTGCCGCATGGAAGCGCTGCGTCGGTGTCGGTGTTCAACGCCGCGATCGTCGACCACATGTCCCAGCGCAGCGGCGCCGTGTCGCCTCAGCAGTTCTACAAGTCTGGCGGCGGGATGAACTCGTTCAAGTCGCTGGACCACTCGTCCGTGGACCTGTCGGCGTCCATGGCGTCGACCGTCGTGTCGACCTCGGCGGGCTACTACGACGACATGTACGACGACCTGTCCGTCGCGACGGACCCGCGCTACCGCCGCTACGACTCGCCGGGTCTTGATTCGCACGGGCGTCGCACGCCGTGCTCGGATCTGACCCAGTCGGTCGACTCGATCGACTGGTCGCCCACTGATGACGAAGAGGAGTTCGAGGATGCGACGGAGTTTGAATCCAAGCCGCTGCTGCGCTTCAACGCTGTCGCCGCGGATGCCGTCGTCGTGTCGAGCGAGATGAAGAGCTCCACGGAGACCGTCATGCAGGTGCTGTACGGCATCATGCACCACGACCAGAACTACAAGTGGCTCGTGGACCCAGAGAACCAGGCTCGCGTCGCCAAGCTGGTTGAGTACCACCAGCGCCAGCAGCAGAGCGAGACTGCGTCGTCGTCGTCGACTTCGTCGTCCTCGCCCGAGGAGGAGCTCCAAGCCCAAGTGGACGAGCTTGTTCGCGAGAACACTCGCATCCAGAGTGAGAACGCGCGACTCCTCGAGGTGAACCAGATGAGTGTCTGTGACGTCGAGGAGCAGAAGAAGCAAGTCCACGAGCTCCTGCAGAAGCTTCAGAGCTCGGTGGCTGCCAACGCTGCCGCCGCCGCTACCGCTGCTGCGACTGCGAAGTCGCCTGTGTCGTCGTCGCCATCGGAGCTTGAGAGACGCCTCTTGGAGTCCCAGGAGCAGCTCGCGGCGCAAGAGACCTGCCGTCGCGAGGCGGAAGCGGTGTACGAGTCGGAGCTCGCAGCCAAGTCCAAGACTGTCGCTGCCTTGAAGCACGAGCTCGCGGACAAGGACGACGAGATCTCGAGCCTGATGAAGCAAGTGGAGGCGATCAGCGCGGCGTACGCGTCCAAGACGCTGGAGCGCAGCAGCTTTGACGGCTCGGCGTCGTTCTCGTCGTCGACCGGTTTCCGCCGCTCGTCGCTGAGCCCCCAGAAGTCGCCGCTGGGCTTGGATGAGCCGGTGGATGCCGATGAGAGCATGATCCTTCACCTGCGTGAAGTGAACATGGCGCGAGAGACGGAGGTGAAGCGTCTGCGCAGCGTGCTGATGGAGAAGGATCGCGAGATCTGCAACCTGTACATGCACCTGTCGACGAAGAAGAAGCTGGTTGAGGAGATCGCCGGTCGCTTCCTGCAGCAGGTGCAGGCGATGGCAGGCCGCAACGGCGACAGCGACGCGACGAAGACCCTGACGGTCGACGACCTGAACCTGAACCTGGACATGTTCCTGTTCAAGAACGTCGTCGACAAGCAGAAGTCTGTGGATGAGCTCACCGCCGCGCTGGGTGTGATGGAGCGCGAAGTGGAGAAGCTGGAGGAGCGCGTCGAGGCGTTCGAGGGCGAGAACTACGCGCTCAAGCTCACGCAGGAGGACTTGACGAGCACTCTGGAGAGCGCGAACTCGGAGTTCATGCGCGTCTCGGCCGAGAACGAGCTCATGGAGACATCGCTCAAGGAGAAGCAGACGCGCATCCGCAACCTGATGCTGTACCTGGAGGAGAAAGAGGACCAGATCATGCGCCTGAAGGATGCGGCCGAGCAGCAGCTCCGCCCAGCGTTCACTGCCCGCGCCAGCTACGCGTCGTACGGCGACGACTCGCACGCCTACTAAGCCTGTGAGAGCGGCAGGGATGCCACCCATATGGAGAAAAATGCAAAGTGTATGTACACAAGAAGAACGAGAACGAGAAGATGAACAGCAGCAAGACGAAGAACCACGAACAAACCCAGCGACCCGAGTCGCAAGCGCCGAGAGCGAAGCACAATCCTTCCGCGAAGCCAAAAAACTAGAAGACGAGGATCTCGACGCGGCCGTCCGCAACGAGACCCCAAGCTATTTGAACCACAAACACCGCACACACGAGCTCGCTTGCAGCCACCTTAGCGCAGCTACTCAGATGCAATGATGATGAACCACAATAATATGATCCACCCTGTTGGAACCACGATGACCAGACGCACATTTGCACCTTGTTATGCATGAGCGTGATCATCGGCACTGCTTATCCTCATGCACGCGCATTCGAGAGCGGCAACGAAGGACACTCGGAATCAAAGACCCTCTCAAACTTCTTCATGTCATTCACTATGTGTTTTGAGTTTCTCTTGCTTGCGCGTTACGGTGGTGGGCTGCTCTCGCACGGTCAAGACAGCTAAAATGAAAAGAAAGAAGACTGCAGCACCACACTATCGCGTCGCTGGCGACGGACGATCCAGTTACACCTCCTTCTCGTACACCACGCGCTTGCCCATTTCGCTGTGCTTGATGCGCGAGGTCAGCAGTGCACCTTGACGACGCACTGGACGCGACGTGACGCCGAGTCCAAACACAAACGTCGCGACGAAAGCCGCAAAGAGACCGATGATGAACACGACCGGCATCCACAGTGGCGCCGTGAAGAAGCACGTCACCAGGAACGGGACGATCCAGAGCGGGAACGTGAACGCGGCAAAGATCGCGGTCGGAACCGCGATCGCGAGGAACACGGCGACAGCACCGGCGGACGCAATGCCCAGCATCGCAGCCAACGCGATGCTCAGGTTGCGGTGTCGCTTGGCGAACTCGCGCGGTCTGCAAGGCAAGGGACACAAGAGAGAGAAAGAGAGCACTGTGAGTCAACAGTCCTCTTCAAAGTCACAAGGCAAAAGCATGAACATCTAAAGGACACAACAACGACACCAAAAAACATACCCGCGCAGGTACTTCGACCCGAGGACGCCAGACACGAGTGCCCAGAGCGTCGACACGACCGAGTCGCGAATGTCCAGCAGCTTGGAGGCGCGCTGCGCGGCGCGGAACGCCTTGCGCACTGGCGGCCCGAACCACACGTGCAGCGTCACCTCGCCGCGGTTCTCAGCTCCGCCGAGTCCTTCTTTGAGACGCACAGTGTACTCCGACTGGGCTGGAGTGTGAACAAGCAAGAGAGCGAACCGTTAGCAGGACATTCTATGACTGCCTCTGACCAGGTAGGTGCACAGGCTGGCAGAAAGGAGGCATGCAGCACTCACTCTTGGTCTGGTTCTTGGCAATCTTGGCGACGTTGATCTGTCCCGTGCCGATGAGCTCCTCTCCAGTCTCGTCCGAGTAGACTTCAACCGTGAGCACGGCGTCTTTCTCGTGTAGACTCGCGTCGTAGAAGAGCTCGAGCTCGTTGTTGAGCTTCTCGTTCCATTCCGGGTCGGTGCCACCTTGGAACGCCGGGTCCGTCGTGGCCCAGGACTTTGGGCTCGAGCCTTCCAGCTGGACCAGCACTGGTTGAAGAAGAAGAAGAAGAAGAGCACGAAAAGTGTTTGAAGTCAGCAAACACACACACCCAAGCAGAAATGAACCTCAACAGGGATGAGTGTGAGCCTCCCGCAGCCAGACGCTTCTCATTGCCACTCTCAGACGTACCGAACGGATCCTGGCGCTTGCCAAAGTCCATGCGCGGCAGGTTGCGCGCGCGCAGCACTTTCACGTGAAGCGTGCCATTGAGCGAGGACGAGGACGGGTCGCTGCTGACCGCGCTCGACGGCGGCGACGTGACGGTTTTCAGCTTGGCGGACATCTTCTGCTTCGTTGGTGCGGATACGTCTGGAGAAGTGGTCGCGGCGGTGTCGACGGCGGTGGTCGGGGCTTCGTTGTGCTGGGCGGCGTGGGAACGACGAACTCTGCTCGTGACGGCAAAAGATCGACTGCGCCATTCGAAGCAAGGAGGGCGGCGCGAGTGCGGATCTCGAGACGAGTGCGGATCCAGCAGAGACAGTCGACAGTCGTGCATTCACTTCAAATTGGGCATGAAAAAAGTTTGGTTTTGGCATTTCTGCCAATCAAGCGAGGAATGAGCACCTGACGCGGCGGCGTCACTGCCACGACTCGCATCTCATTGGCAGAAAGTCGCGCCTCGTTTCTATTTCCGCCCAACCGTCTCGTCATTTTCCTGCACACCCAGAAAAAAGAGCAGCATCTCTCTACAAGAGCATTCTCCCGTTATCTGTTCTTATAGAGGAGTGTCACTACCGGACGAGGTATGCAACTCCAGCCTGCTCGAAAAGCGAGGTGCTGCAAGCACCATCACTCCGCTCCATCTCTTGTAGAGGGACTGTTCTTGTGGAGGGAGGTTTCCTTTTCGTGCACGTTGCGCGCGCTTTTCCTTTTCGCGCATTTGCCGCGCGATTCGCCGCTCGCGACGACGCGCTGTGCGCATTCTCCACCGAAGCAGCACGAGCACGGCACATCCCCGCAACTGCAACGTCCGCGTGCACGACTACCGTCACCACCACCACCTGCAGCAAAAGTACGGGCGAGAGCAGCGTCATTGAGCTCATCGACGACCAGCGACAACACTCGCCAGCTCCAACCCACCGCTCGCAATGAGCGAACTCGCCGCACGGCGCAGCAAGCGCGAGCGGAAGCAGCCGAAGCAGATATACGAAGTGCTGGACAAGCGACTCACGGGCGACGACGGTGAGGAGCTTGACGCCGTGGACGGCGTCTTGGAGAACGCAGACGACGAGGAGGAGAGCGAGGAGGAGAGCAGTGAGGAGGAGGAGGACGACGACGACGAGGAAGCCGATGCTCGGCAGTTTGTGTCGCCCAAACCAAAGCCAAAGCCGCGACCACTTGGCAGCGCGAAGCGAGCAGCTCCTGCGAAGCGAAAGTCGGCCGCGCTGGTGCGACCGCGCAAGTTGAAGCCTGTCCAGGAAGAAGGCAGCGGGAAGGCAAAGCAAAACGGCGCTGATGGCGAAGGTGACTCGGACGAAGCAGATGGTGACGCCATGTTTTTCGGTACGATGTCTTGCCTTTGTGCAGAACATGTGACATCTGCTGCCTGTGTTTGTTGCGCGCTTTGTGGAATGTGCTGATGCGACTGCGTTTGTGTAGAGGCAACCAAGCGAGGCAACGCGTCGCTCCGGAACCTGATGATTGAATGGAGAGATCGCTACGAGGAAAACACCCAAGACGCGACGAGAGAGGTCCTGAACTTCGTGCTCCAGGTGCGGCTGCGTTTTCTGCTCGATGTGGCAGCGTCACTGTTGTTCTCGATGTGCTGACGCTGCGATCGTTGCTTTCCAGGCATGTGGCGGTGAGGGTCAGTGTGTGCCAACAACGGAGGCGTTGGAGAAGCTTGACATGAGCGACTTGGTAAGAGCATGCGCTGGCAATCTGTGCTTCTGTTGGCTCGCTGTTTGTCTCTCTTTCTCACCTAACCTGGGCTTTGTTTATATGCAGGTTGACTACGTTGTCGAGGATCTGGTGAAGGCCAACGAAGGATACCCGATCGCGTCTCGGATGAAAACATACAAACGCTTCCAGCGAAACTTCGTCGACTTCTGGGACGCCTTCGTCACAGAATGCTATGAGAGCGAGCTCCTGTTCACGTCAACCGTTGTCCATCAGTTCGTGGACTGGTGCAGCACGCTTTCGAGGTGCGGGAACGCTGCCTGGTGTCAAGCAGAGGCTCGTTGCGCGTGTTGATCTAACCTGCCGCTTTGTACAATGCGATGCAGTGCCGAAGTCCGAGCTGTTCGACACACGTCGACCATTGCAGCATACGCGATTGGGAACGCGCTCGTCATCTGCGCTCAAAACGTGTCTCAGCAGCTTGCAGTCGTGAAGCGGCAGCTGAATGCCGATACGAACGCGTCCTCGTCGAAGAAGACACCGCCTAGCGGGAAGGTGTCGAAGAAGACGGAACTCTTGACCGAGAACAGGGCGATGTATGAGCATCGATTGCAGCAGCTGGTGCAAGTGGTGAGCATCCTGTTCACCGGCGTGGTCGTCCATCGCTACCGCGACGTCATGCCGGAGATTCGCATCGAGAGTGCAGAGACTCTTGGTCGCTGGGTCTCAGCGCTGCCGGACCACTTCTTCAAGGACAACTACCTGAAGTACCTCGGCTGGATGCTGAATGACAAAGAAGCGTCAGTTCGTCTTAGCGTCGTCAAGGTGCTGCGCGCTCTGTACGAGAAGGAGGAGTTCGCGGAGAAGCTCGAGCTGTTCACGTCCCGGTTCCTGCCTCGATATTTGCAGCTGTGTGACGACGTGGACGACTCGGTGGTTCAAGCGTGCGTTCGCCTTCTGATCGCTGTCGACAAGCGGAGTCTCATCAACTCGGATGTTGACTTGCAATCGGTGGAGAAACTGGTGTTTGAGCCGGGGAACGCCGAGATCCGGAAAGCGGCTGCCGAGTTTGTGTGTCTGCAGTACGACGCGTTCGGCGTCGCCGAGTCCAAGCAAAACGCGAAGCTAAAACGGGATCAGCTGAACACGCAAGCGATCGCGCTCGTCGAGTTTGCAGAAGAGTACATCTACAACCACGATGTCGCTCCAGAGTGTGTCGAGACAGTGGTGGAAGCGTTCTGGGGACTTGACGATTGCCGTAAGTTTCGTGTCCATGCCTGCGCTGTGTCCGCGTTCACACAGCAGTTCTAATTCTCTTGTCGGCTCGCCCGTTAATTGATGTCTCAGAGGTGCTGCAGGATTGGAGGTTGCTCACAGACTTGCTGCTCGCGGACAAGTCAGCGCCGGACCTTACGAGCAACCAGCAAAGCATTTTGATGCGGCTCCTCGTCGCGTCGGTCCGCAGAATCACGACAGAAGACTCGAAGAAGAAGGCGGCGGTCGACCGAGTACGACTCCATTTCGAATGCCTGCGTTGTTGTGTGTCTTGCTGGGAGTGCGACTGACATTGTATGTTGGCTGTTGTGGATGAAACAGGAGGAGATGACTGTCGCATTCTGCAAAGAAATCCCAAGCTTGCTTGTGCGGTACCAGTCCGACGCCGAGAAGCTGTCGTTGCTGGTGGAGCTGATCCCGATGCTGTCGCTGAGCGCCGACATCATTGGCCCGCATCTCGGTCATGTGAAAGGGCTGCTGGAAAAACTCAAGCACGCCTACATGGGCAACTCTGAAGAGACGGTGCTGATGGCGTTGTCGCTTGCGATTCACCACTTGCTTCAAACGGAGCACGAGGTGGTGAAGCGAGAAGCAGACGTGACGATTCATGAGATAGCTCAAGATCTGATCGAGCAAGTCCAGCATGCGCTGGAAGATGATGCCAGGTTTCTTGAGAGCGACCAAGACGACGCGAAAGCGGGCACGCCGAGCAAAAGGAGAACCAAGAGCAAAGGGAAAGATCTGAGCGACGTGGAGTTCGCGCTTCGTGTCTCGCTGTGCCGTCTCACCTGCTTGATCCGGTACGTGAACATCCGAGAACACCTGCCGTCAGAGCTGGGATCTTCCTCTCTCGGCAGCGCGTCTCGGAAGCGTGATGGTGAGAGCAACGGTGCAAAGCACCTCGAGATGATGGAGCGAATCGTCTCTGGACTGGTCGCGCTGGTCCACCGGAGAACGCGAAACATCCCCCAGCTGCGTGAAGAGCTGCGCCACGCCGACACGATCAGGCACGCGCTGATGGTTTTGTACCTCGACCTACTCTGGCTGACAAGTCCGGTGTTCAAGGATGTGGAAGCTCAGAGGAAGCAGAAGATGGAAGAGGCGGATCCTGCGGCTGGTGGGCAGCAGCAGAGCACCCGTGACGAGCTTGCGAGCCAGTCGACTCGAGAGCAAATCGAGAGCGTCCGCACGGCGCGGGCGTCGCTGGAAGATTGCCTCGTTTCCGTCTTGGAGATGCATCTCGAGAAGACGCAGACTTCCGGGAATGAAGACTCCGAGCAGAAAGGAGACGACGGAGGTGAGTCCCAGCCAACCGAGATGGAAGAGATCGTCTTCGAGAGCGAGGAGGTTACGACGTACGTGAGGGAATCGCAACGCATCGCGTTCCTGACCTTCTGCGACACCCGCTGCTTGTTTGTGGAGAAGTTCGAAGAAGCCACGCCGCCGTACGACGCGCTGCAATGGTCGCTTCCACGAATCTTGATTCTGCTGACTCAGATGTACTTTGAGAACGAGATGGAAGCTCCTGAGCTCGACGAACCCGAGCGCGAGAATGGCACGGAGGGGCGGGCGGCGCCAACTCCTGCGTCGGAAGAGCAGCAAGTCCGCAAAGCGGAGCTGCTGGCTGCACTCGGGAGAGTGTCGGTCAGCAATCCAAGCAACCGACGCCAATCAGCTGCCGTGCTGCGATACTTCACCGAGAACGCAAAGCAGAGCGTGGACATCGTGAAAGCATTCAGCAAGTACGTCAAGAATGAGACACCGGTGCGCTACCTGGAGGTTCAGATGACGGCGCTGCGGCAGCAGTTCAATTCGATCCTGGCTCTCAAGGACGAGCTGGACGCCGTGACGAGCAGCGATGAGGATGAAGATGCCCGGCAGGAGCTCCAAGAAACTGTCGAGCACAGCGAAGCACAGCTCAAGGAGCTCGCGAAGAAGCTCAGCCAGTCGCTCGGTGTCGGCAAAATCTCTCCCGCCTTGCGCGCGCCGTTTTTCCGCTTCCTCTGCGAAGGTGTCCGCTACTCGTTGGAGAAGCGAGAGCACTTTGCGTTCCTGGATTCGCTTCGACCGTACCTCGGGCACCTCGATCCGTCAAGCCTGAAGCAACTGCGAGCCTACTTTCTCCAGCTTCTCGAGGAGCTAGACGACGTTCCTGGCAGCGAAGAGCAGCTGAGTCAAGACTGGCGCATCGTTTTCGATTTCCAGTCGGCAATCACGAGCAAGAGGAAAGATCGCCCAATGCCAGCAGCTGCGCCAGCGTCGACTGCCGAGGAAGCTGCCGACCCGTTCCAGACGAATGCGGGACAGGCTGAGAGCAACGTCGACGAGGACGCTTCGAGGCAGGTGCTGGTTTCGACAACGCGCAAGCGCTCGCTTGAGATGCAAGCTGGTGCTGGCGATGCAGACGAAAAGAAGGACGAGCACGATAGTGTGGCGGATCCAGCAGAACGTGCGGCTCGAGCTGAGAATGAGCCTGCCGTCAGCCAGAATGGCCAAACGAGTGCATCGCCTCGACCAGAACAGCAGCAGGCTGCGACCCCCGCAAAGCGCCAAAGACAATCGATTCACCAGAGCAATGGTACGCCGAGTGCTGCTGAGACTGAGAAGGCTGGCGCGGAGCTATCGCAGGAAACGCCAAGCACCACAGAAGGGAGCAAGAAGAGAAGCATCGACGACACTGAACCAAGAAGAACCCGTGCCACTTTCATGAAGCGAAAGCAAGCTCCCCACCATCAAGAGGGAGAAAGCGTCGATGCGGCTGAGGAAGAAGGGGAAGCTCCGATGGATGTCGAAGTCCAACCATCACCAGTTCAGCTCGACGAGGATGACGAAATCGATTCGAGACGAGCGCGTCGAAGACGACGAAGTCTGCTGCTTGGGCAGCTTTAGTCTGCGTCGCAGGATGAGTAAGTGATGGACGGTGCAATGAAGAGGGATTCCATCTGAAAGGTTCGCAATCGAGGCAAATGGCACGCTGGCGCTTTGATAAGTATGCTGTTCGCAATTCTACTTCATGAATGTCTGTAGGATCAGCAGCGCATGGGGCAAGGACGAACTGCCTCGAGAAAATGCGAGCGAGAGAGCCTCGCGCTCGTCTAGTCCTTCGACGCAGCAGACTGAGAGACATTCTTTGTCGCTTTGCCCATTTCGACGCTTCGCGTGCGAGCAGCAAAGTTGAGCGTGCAGAACGACTCCTCGCTGTTGTAGTCCACCGGACTCGCACAGGCGACCATGAGCGTCTTCGAGTCCCCGCCCAGCGCGTCTTGCAGCAAGTACGTCAGCGAAGAGTTGCGGTACGGCACGTGCTTCGCTTTGCTCGCGCGTGCAGCAATCACGTCGCCCAACGCTGACAGAGACTTATTGATGTTCTGCGCTTCTTTCAGGCGCTGACCTTCCGCGCCAGTCTTCGAGAGCCGCTCGGAGCCAGCCAAGTCGACCAAGAAGAGCTTGCCGTTGGACACTGCGCTCGTCACGATGTTCAAGCTCTTCATCTGGATCGAGAGGATCGAATGACTGCGACTGCTGTGCTCGTTCATGTCGGTCGCGTGCGTGCTTCGGTTCTTGTTGCCACGCTTGATGAGCTCGAAGACTTCATCGAGAGTCTGGACGGGGACGACAGTCAAGCCTGGCACGAAGTTGCCAGTCGGTCCCTGCCGAACCTGCAGGTTCGTGTTCGCCGCGTCTTGAGCAAGCAAGTCGCGGATCTGCTCGTTGTAGATCTCCATGACGCTCACTGTGATCTCGTCCTGGTACTCCTTGCAGCGCTGGGTCTTGCGCTCGAAGAGCTCTTGCAGCGACCGCGTGTTGATGCCGGGGCTGTCTAGCGGTCCAGCCATCGTGTGCGTCTTCCCGGAGCCCGTTTGCCCGTACGCGAAGATGCAGACGCTGTAGCCATCCAGGATACTGGTCACGAGCGGTCGGACTTCCGAGAAGAGCTGGTCCTGCGTTGAGTTCATGTCAAAGACGCGGTCAAACTCCCACGTCTTCATCTTGCCTTTCTCGCCCGCGAGCGTGATCTCCTCGTTCGTGAACTTGCAGATCATCTTGCTGCCGCTGTTGGTCTCCGACTTGGAGATCGGGCGAACGCGACAGAGCACGCGGATGTTGCCCTTGAGCTCTTGCACGAGGTTGAACAAGCGCTTGCGCTCTTTCATCTCGCGCTTGTAGTTCTCGACGACTCCCGCCATTGCGTCCGTCTGCTTTTGGATCCGTTGTGTGATCTTCTCGGTCATCTGCCTCGCCAGCACTGGGAACTGCTGGTTCTGGTTCGTGATTTGCGACTTCAAGGTCGCGAGGTCTGTCTTCTGCTTCTGTAGCTGCGCGTGCAGCTCGCCGAGCGCTTTGCGTTTCTGCTGGTGGTCTTTCGACGTGCTCTCCAGGCGCTTCTTCAGATCCAGGATTGCTTTTTTCGCCTGCTCCTTGATCTTCGAGAGCTCTCCTTCAGCAGTCGCCTTGAGCTTGGCATTCTTCTCTTCCCACGCACTCTCCTTCGTCTGAAGCGCTTTCGTTTGCTGCTCGAGCTTGGCCTTCAACGCCTCGATCTCGGTCTCGAGCTGCTTGACTTGCGCCTGCAAGCATCAAAGGGGTGATAAACGAGTCGCTGAGGATCACGATTGTCATCGGAGAGGATGGTGTGTGGTTGCGATCGGAGCAGCTGGCGTACCTGAAGCTCAGCTTCGACCTTGGCAGCTTCTTTTGCTGCTTCGGACGCGGCAGCAGCGGATGCTTTTGCTGCATCCGACGAAGACAGGGTCGCCGCCTGCTGGCTGACTGCGAGCTCTTTCTCGAGTCGCTGGATCTGTGGGAACCACGGCAGCGAGACAAGACACAAGCATCAAGTTAGCACATCGGGAACCCAAGACTCCCCATGGATGCCAAGCTCTCCGAATGACATGGCGATCAGTACCGTCTTCTGGAAGCTCTGCTGCTCGCTTTCCACGTCCGAGAGCTGCTCACCGGTTGCCGAGTGCGCAAGAAGCACAAGCAGACAAAGGTGAGTATCGCGTCTGGAAGACGCACAGGAAAAAGAGAAAAGCGATATGAAAACGCACCTTCTTCTGCAGGGCTCGAAGCTCCTCGACACTGGATGAGGAATCTAACGGCGGAGCTGGAGGTGCCGAGAGCTGCGAAATCGGTGCTGCTGCCGCCGCTTTCAGCGCTGCACTGAGCTTCTGCTGCGTCTCCTTGAGCTGCTGCGCGAGCGTGCGCTTTTCCGCTTCGACTGCTTCGAGCTTCGCTTTGGCGACCTGCTCTTCTTTCTTCGGCGACATCTCTTTTGCAGACGACGGTGCCGAGGTTGGTTGCTTCGAGCTCGCGCTGTTGGCAGCAGCAACAGCAGCAGCAGCAGCCTTGAGCGCCTTGTTCTCGTCAGCGAGTCGGTCGATCTCCGACTTCATCGCACCGATCTCAGCAATCGCGTCGGCCTCAGATGATGACGAAGAGCTGCCCCCGCCTCCGCCAGAAGACGACGAAGAGCTCTTGATGAGTGGCGCAGTGTACGCCTCAAACTCAATGCCTGCAGTCTGGAGCTTCGCCTCGAGTTCATTGATCGCGCCAGTCATCTCTTCGAGGAGATCCTGCTTCTCCTGGATCTTCTTCGTCATCGTGGTCTTGAGAATCGCAGTCTGCGACTTGCTCAGCAGCTGCAGCTTGCTGAGCGAGTCCTGCGCTCTCTGCTCGCTCTCGCGCGCGATCTCGAGCTCTTTTTGGAGCTTCTCGAGCTGCTCGAGCGTCTCTCGATTGAAATAATTGCCTGCTTCATTTCCAGCGCCAGCTCGACTCGTTTTCGACTTGCCGAGTCTCGGTCGAGCACCGCTCTCATCATCACTTCCAGCACCCGTGTCGCCTGGAGCTTCCTGCTCGTCATCAGAGAGCCCGAGCTCGTCCTTGAGCTGCTTCCTTCGGATCGTGTCTTCGTAGCGCGAGTCGTCGTCGTCGTCGTACCCTCGCTGGTTGCGCAGCTGGGTTCGCTGAGCGAGACGAGGGTCGTACGTCGCCGGCCGCGAGAACGCAACGCCGTTGCTGACCGAAGGGCGGTCGCGATCACGCTCTCGTTCACGATCGCGCTCTCGCTCACGAGGGCGGTCGTAGCTGTCGCGGTCACGAGCATCTCGCTCGCGAACTTTGTCTCGCTCGCCGCGTTCCCGATCGCGCTCTTTCTCGCGGTGGCGCTCGCGCTCACGATCACGCTCGCGATCGCGCGACTTTGGCGAAGTAGACGCCTCGCGGTCTCGAACTTTGTCTCGCTCTTTGTCGCGGTCGCGTCCGCTGCCGCGACTGCGCTCGCGATCGCGCTCTCTTTCTCTTTCGCGATCACGGTCGCGACCATGGTCGCGATCCCGCTCTCCGCGATCGTACTCTCGACTTGAACGCTCGCGCTCCATCGCGTGTGTCGTCTTTGCAGCCCGGAGAGCGATAGACTTCCTGTTGCTCACCTCCCACTCGGAGCGGGACTCTGGAGCTGTGTGCAGACGGAGATGAAGGAAAACTGACGAGCTGTGCTTCTGGCGATGATGTGGCGAAGCTGGTCGACTTCTATTTTTCGGAGCGCTGGAGGCATTTGCAACTGGCAACAGAGGTTCCGAAACCACCACCAAATCGCCATGGGACGAGCATGAAATGGTTTCGCGATCGAGAAGAGAGAAGAGAGCGAGGTAACGGACGGCAGCTCACGCGCCAACATCGGCTTGGGCTCCACGAGCAGTGGCGAAGGATTTCTTGTGGCGAGCTCCGATATCCACGAGTTTGCTTGCCTCCACGATGCTGGCGCTTCGGAGTTGGCGAGATCGGAATAAATTACAATGCATTAGCACTTTGTTTCTCTACCTGTTCTGCGATCACATGATGATGCGAGGCTCGAAGGGCCAGAGACCCATAGTCGGCCCAGCTCCAAACGCGGGGTGCTGCTGTCCTTGTCGCATCGCTTGCTTCCTCTGCACCAGCAGATCGCCCTGAGTTGACTTGGAAGCCTCTGCTGCATCAAGCTTGCCTGGGATTCGCGGTGGAAGCAACGCCTTTGAAGAGCTGCTCATGGCGACAACTCCACCAGCTATGCTGGGCGGCTTGGCGATCCCAGGCGAGACCGAGTGTGACTTCTTCGCATTCACACTGCTGCTGCTGCTGTTGCTGCTGCTGTTGCCCATGAACGACGTCGAGCTGCGCAGCTGGTCCACTTTCTTCAGGATCGCAGCGCCAGAGAGCGACGATCTCCGTCGCTGCCGCGCCACGATGCCCTCCTTCCTTGTCTTCTGCTGCTCCTCGACTGGCTGCTCAGCGCTGTCTTGCTGAGCTGTCCCGTCTGAAGCCACCGGCAGCTCTTTCGGCAGCGCGAGTGGCGAGAGCGCCCACAACTGCGCCTGCTTGGCTCGCAGGTAGTGCTGCTGGGGACCGACAACGCTTCCTGGACGGCACAGCCGCAGCCACGCGATCGCTTCTTCCGCCGAGAACCGGTGGGTCTTCATCAAGTGGCACGCGATGAGCGTGCCGGTGCGACCGAGTCCAGCCTTGCAGTGCACTGCGATCGCTCCACTCGTCGTGCTCTCGCAGACACTCAAGAACTTGTTGAGCACCGAGTCGGACGGACACGCGCCGTCCGGGAAGTACAGATCCAGGAACGCCAAGCCCGCGCTGGTGAACCGCGCTTTGTCGTAGCGCTTGCGACTCAGCCGCACGATGAGTGCCACGTTGCGCTGCTTGAAATATTCGACGTAGTGCTCCGGCGCGAGCTTCACGGCTCCCGAAGTCGCGCTCTTGGCGTACGCGTCGTGGGGACCAGCGAACGCGAGGAACTGCGGCGAGATCCACGACAGATCGCCGTTCTCCGGCTGCTCGTAGTGATAGAACTCCTGCGTGTTGAACGCCACTGGCGAGATCAATTGCGCCTGCAGCGCTTTCTCAAGCCCACGCAGCACGTGCAGCACTGAGAGTCCGAACGAGTCGTGCCCGCGCGTCGCATCGTGAAACGCTGGCAGCGCCAGGTGTTTGAACGGCGCGAAGGCGCGCTCGGCGCTCCAGCCGAGACTGAGCACGGCCCAGCAGCCGAGGATGCACACGGCGTTCGCGCGGTTGTGCTGGTGGCGCAGCTCGTGGTCCTTGTCCCTGTGTAGCTGCTGCTGCTGCTGCTGGCGACTCGCGGACGCGTGGACGCAGATGCGCGCGTCGCGGCTGCCGTTCTGGCGCAGCTGCTCGAGCTTGGCGTCGACCTTGCGCGCGAACGCGACGACGTGGCCGAGCGAGAGCGGCCCGAAGTCCAGGTAGAAGCCCGTGTACGGGAACTCGCGCGCCACGTCCACAAAGTGCACGAGGTCCGAAGACGACGATGGTGGTGGTGATGAAGCAGCGGCTGCGTGCGGCTGACTCGAGACGAAGTAGAGCTTGCCCGGCACGTACTCGATCAGCTCGATGGCTTGCGCCATATTCACCTCTGTGTGTGCGCGTCGGGGTGGCTGTGTGAGAATGCGAATGAGATCTCCTGGCGCATGAGGAGCTGCTGGTGGCTTTTTTTATAGCGAATCTCCTCACATCGCTGATCAGCAATGGAGTCAGGTGAGTATTTTCGAGCTCCAAACGGCGCTGGCAACTTGAATCTCCGTCTCGAGGAAAGAGGCTGGAGCCACAGATGGTGTGTGCTTGCTGGGTGGCAAAAGTGTACACTCCCGGATGAAGGTGCATCTTGACTTTGCTCTCATGAGAGATGTCGCTGTCGCAAGAATAGAGAGTATACACACATCTATATACGCATCGGATACTGCAAAGAAGGAGTCGGTGCCTCCAGCCATCCAGAATGTTTTTATCGCTCGCAGCCTCCTGTTAAACCCACACGCAAGTGCAAGGAGGATAGAGAATGGGCATGTTCCGCTGGCTATTGCCGGTCGCGACGCTCTCTTGCCTGGCGATGCCACGTCACTGCGCGGGTGCTGCTGACGGCGGAGACACGCAGCAGCAGTGGCACATCGAAGACGCCCCGTGCGCACGACACCGCCGGACATCAGACGCCACTCAGCATCCCAATGCAATTGTCGCGAAGCTTGATGCATCGAACGATTTCCTGCTCACAGCGCGATAGACAGAGCAGTCACAAATCTTGAACAAAGATGTCTGGCGAGTGGTAGAGAGGATATCTATGTAAACAGCGTTCGTTGGGAGGAAATGCTCGAGCGAATACAAAGCGAACGGCTCTCTCTCGCTCGCTCGCTCTCGCACGCACCCAGCGAGCGAGCAAGCGGCGTCTATCAATCTGCACGAGACTCTCGCTGTCGCCTAGGAAAAATGGATGTTGCGCGCGTTGAAGCGCTCAAGCAGCCTACAAGTTGGGACGAACGCACGCGAGTCAACCATGGCGTCAGAACAAGCAGCTCCATGAAAAGGCAACATCGACATCAATCGCATCGACACCACGTACGCGAGGAAGTCGTCTTGGTCCATCTTGGCGCCACGCTTGTCGCCGAACTGCTCGATCGCCAGCACCTCCTCCACGACAGCCTTGATGTCGAAGTCGCTGTCCGGGAGCTGCATTCGTGTTTGCACCAACAAAACAATCGAGGGGTGAGCTCGCGGTCGTTAATGCTGCACCGCGCAAGACGACGCACATAAATCTGCAGCGCACCTCGTTGTTGAGCGAGCAGTAGGTCTTGTAGTTCTCGTCGAGGATCTTGAAGACCGACTTGGTCGTGAAGCACGAGTGCAGCGTCTTGTTCTTACGGTTGAACACGATCTTGATCATGCCGTCCCACTCGGTGAAGTTCACGGGCGGCGGTGGGTTGCGCGGCTCGATGCGCACGACGCGGGACTCAACCTTGGGCGGCGGGCGGAAGTTGTTACGCCCGACCTTGAGCAGCTGGTCCACCTTCGCGAGTAGCTGCGTGTTGACCGACAGGCGGCAGTAGAGCTCGTCACCCGGTTTGGCGCTCAGGCGCTTCGCGAACTCCTCCTGGAACATGATCACCGCGCAGCGGAACATCGGGCGGTGCGCCAGGAGCTTGAACACGAACGGTGACGAAATCTGCAGCATGGAGTGCGACAGTTAGCATCCATACGGAGCATACTAGCAAAGCTGCAAGCGACGCGATCAGCTGTGAGCATGGGGAGCAGGCGACGATTGAACGTACCTGGTACGGCAGGTTTGCCACACACACGTCGAAGAACGGCAGCTGCACCTTCATCACGTCGCCGTGGATGATCTGCAGGTGGTTCATGTGCTCGCTGTGCACACAGGCAAATACAGTTAGCGTCGCATGTTTTATGAGGAGCTACATACACATGAGCAGCAGCAGGGCACCCACGTGTTCTGCACACGCTTCTGCACTTCGGCAACCATTCGCGGGTCGAACTCGACGGCGACGACGCGCTTAGCCTGCTCCAGCAGCTTGATCGTCAGGTTACCCGTGCCGGGGCCGACCTCGAGGCACACGTCCGTGCCGCGGATCGCCGCCTTCTCGACGATCTGGTTCACGATCATCGGATTCTTGAGGAAGTGCTGGCCGAGCGACGTGTTGGGCGTCGCGAGCGTGCGGCCGAGCGCGTTCTGCGACGCCGCGGCCGTGCCCACGTTGCGGTGGCGCTTCTTGTTGTCCTTCGGCATGGCTGCTGCTGCTGCTGCTGTGGTAGTGCTGCGTGCCGGTCGAAGAGCTGCTCAAGTGATGACCATCAATCGATTGACTCGCGAGTTGGCGACCATTGCTCTCAGCGTCCCGATGGTATACGCTGCTATACTTCTTGTATTCGGATTCAGTCCTCGAGCAAGATAAACAGAGCTCTTTGTGAACAAATGGTATACTCACTATACTCCATTTGTCCTGATCGTATCCGTCCGCTCGTCCCATTTTTCCACAACCTCGCTCTTCACTCTTCAAGCGCGCCAAAAACAGGAAAGCGCACTCCAAGGATGAAGATGGAGCTGCTGGCGCGGCGACAGCGCCTCGTGCGCGCGCTTGCGACTGGCAGAAGCCGCCGCCACCTCGTCACCGCACAGCTGCGCATGCACTCGCCTCTCGCTGTCGCAGCCTCGCACCTACAAGTCTCCCTCCCTGCGGTGGCCAGCTCACCTCCATCGACGCGATCGTTGTCTTCCTCCTCCTCGTCCGGCTTCCGTTGTGGGGACTGCGGCGCGAGTTACGTCAAGTGGCAGGGCCAGTGCAGCTCCTGCAACGCGTGGAGCTCCATCGCTCCAGCCAAGCAAGTGGCGTCGCTGTACCGCCAGTCGAACGCGGCGAGCTTTGGCCATGGGCACAAGAAGGCCAAGCACAGCAGCCACGCGGTCGCCTGGGCTGGCGACGACCATGTGGACGACGCTGTGCTGCGAGCAGTGCTGCGTATGAACGACGTGCAGGGTGAGGCGGTGACGGAGCGCATCAAGCTGCCAGAGCGAGAGCTGGTGCGCCTTGCTTGTCTGTGTGGTATCTTCTATGTTGTCGATGGCTCGACTGACGTGGATGCGATCGTGCTCGTGTTGTAGAACTGGGTGCTTGGCGGCGGACTTGTTCCAGGCTCACTGACGCTTGTCGCAGGGAACCCTGGCGTCGGCAAGAGCACGGTAAGACAGCCACGCTGTGTGTGTGTGTGTCTCTCTCTCTCTCTCTCTCTCTCTCTCGTATGGCTCGTATCCATCCACAGATCGCCTCATGAAGCATCCATTTTGTACGTTGCAGCTCGCGCTGCAAATCGCAAACATGCTGGCGCACGGCGCATCGTTCGGAGACCCCCACTCTTCCAGCAGCGAGCGCGACGTGCTCTACGTCTCTGGCGAAGAGAGCGCTTTGCAAGTCAAGATGCGCGCTGAGCGGCTGGGCGACGTGAGCGACGGGCTCTTCGTCGCGAGCGAGACGAACATTGACACGGTGATCCAGATGATCGAGCGCGAGAGTGAGAGTGCGTTTGCGGCGGTCGTGATCGACTCGATCCAGACGGTGTACGCGGAGGACGTCCCATCGGCCGCTGGCACTGTAAACCAGGTGAAGGAGTGCACGCTGCGCTTGCTGCGGCTCGCGAAGCTGCGCAATGTCCCGATCATTCTGATCGGCCACGTCACGAAGAGCGGCGACATCGCCGGCCCAAAGGTGCTCGAGCACATCGTCGACACGGTCGTGCAGCTCGAGGGCGACCCGCAGAGCTCGCGCCGGTTCCTGCGCTGCCAGAAAAACCGCTTCGGCAACACGAGCGAGATCGGCGTGTTCAACATGACGGACGCCGGGCTGCAGCCGCTCGTGAATCCGCTGCTGGCGTTCGTGTCGTCCACAGCGGACGAAAACGGCCAGAATGGGGACTACTTGGAAGGTGAGGACGACGACGGCAACGATGATGACGTGTGCCTTGACGGCTCGTCGATCACGATCGCGATGGAAGGCACGCGTCCGATCCCACTGGAGATCCAGGCGCTGGCGAACCGCTCGCACTTCAACGTGGACGGCAAAGGCGGCGCGTCATTCTCGCGCGTGCGCGGCGTCGGCGTGGGGTTCGACAAGCTCCAGCTGCTGTTCGCCGTGATGGAGAAGCGCGCGAAGATCTCGTTCCACAACCAGAGCGTGTTCGTGAACGTCGCCGAGGGCTACACGATCCAGGAGCCCGCAGCGGATCTGGCGCTCGCAGTGGCGCTCGCGAGCTCCGTGCTGAGTCGTCCGGTGATCAAGCGCTCGATGTTCCTCGGCGAGATCGCGCTGTCAGGCCACCTGCGACCCGTGAAGTTGCTCGAGTCGCGGCTCGCGGCGGCGTCCAAGATCGGGCTCGAGATCTGCGTGATCCCGAAAGTGCACTGCCAAGAAACAAAGAAAGCACTGCGCAAGTTCGACGACTCGCTCACGATCATCGAGGCGACGACGCTGCTGCAGGCGCTCAAGGTCGCGTTCGCGGCGGTCGACAACGCTGACGTTGATGAAGTCGGCGACGGTGTGGCGGCGCAAGGCGGCGGCGGCGGCATCGACACGTAAACAGATATATTTATTGTGACAAGAGCAGAAGGCATGCAGGCGAACCGTCCCCGAGTTGCCACAGAGCGCTCACTTCCTCACGCGCTTCTGGCTGCCGCCCACGAGCGCGTCGAGCGACATGTGCAGCTTGTCTTCGAGCGCGAGTTTGACCGCCGCTGGGGATCCGCCGACAGCTTTGCTCTTGCTGGCTTTCGAGCCCGCTGCGAAGGTTTTCGGTCCCGCCTTGACGAACTTGGTCGTGTGCTGCGGCTGTCGCGTCGTCTGCGCTTTGCTGCTGCTGCTGCTGTCGTTCTTGGTCACCTTGGGGCCGAGCACGCGGCCGTTGATCACGATGGTCTTGTTCGTACTCGCCTGGACTTTGCCGTGCGGTCGGTGCGTCGCGTGCAGCTTCTTCGGATTGATCTGACGAAATGAGAGAGAGAGAGAGAGAGAGAGAGGCTCGGTAGTTAATAAATACGCTTTCCATGTGTCGCCTTGATCACGCGCAGCAGGCTACGCAGTCGTACATGTGCTCGATCGTTCGCAGTCGTGCGATGCGGCTGCGCCGGGTCGTTGCTCACAGTGATGCCCACTGCGGTTCATCCGATGCATTCACGAAGAAGCCAGCACAGAGTCGGCGATGAGTCTCTGGCGCGACAGAGGGCGAGAAGAGAAAGGAAAAGAGACTGCGCGCGTCCTAGGAGCGATATGCACATGGAGACGCACGTGTTTTCTGCAGCGCCTCGATCTGGCGGTCGTTGAACTGGCCGCCCGCGCTCACCTTGCGCTCGTAGAACTTGCGCAGCGCTTCCTCCTTGTTCGAGACGATCTTGCCGCCGAGCCACGGGATACGGCGGCCCGCGCCGGACGACGAGCCGCTCGCAGCGCTCGCCACGGAGCTCATCTTGACGTGCGAGAGCACGACCACCTTCGTCATGGCTGGGGGTGATGCGGAGCTGGTGTTGCCGTGGAGTGATCGCTCGCGTGTCGATGGAGCTCGTCGTCGTCGTCGTCTCTATCAGGCGCCTGTTTTTTCGAAACTTGAGCTGTCTGTTTTTCCAACAACGAAAAAGTTCCCGTCTCTCCATTTTCGACCAATCGAACGTGGTAGAATGCGGTTTCAGCCACTCGAAAGATGATAAAAGTCGATCAGATTCTATTGGCCAATATTCAGGTGTGTTCTAGATTGAGGTGGCCCACATCCTGTTTTGCTTGTCAATCGATTTTTTGGCGGGAAGGTTTTTGTGCACATTTTCAATCGCAGGAATGGCGAAGAAGCTCGTCGACGATGGCGCGCTGGACATGGAGGACCTCGTGGCGCATGCGCAGCCGCGCAGAGCAACCAAGAAGCCCAAGAAGGACGATGCCACCAGCGGTAGCGTCTCTAACAGCAGTAGCAGTGGTGCTGTGCAACACGACGAGCAGCACCACGACTTCGACATGAAAGAGCTGCGCGACGTGCGCGAGAACCTGTTGCGGTGGTACGACGCGCACCGCCGGAAGCTGCCGTGGCGAGGCGACCCGCCGCCGTACCTCACGACCGCGACGCACACCAAGCAGACTGCTGCAGCAAAAGCGAAAACGAAGAAGACGGGCACGATGGACGCGTTCTTCAGCGCTAGAGTCGAGACTCCAAACGACGACGAAGCGTCGCCAGTGGACGATGACACGCTCCAGCTCAAGGGCGAAGAAGCGCAGCTCGATTCAATCGCGCACGTGAGCGGCGACGCCGTCTCGCCTCGCAAGGTGTCGCCGTACGAGACGTGGGTGTCCGAGATCATGCTCCAGCAAACGCGCGTGGACACGGTGGTGGAGTATTTTTTGCGCTGGACCGAGAAGTTCCCGACTGTCGAAGCGCTCGCGAACGGGAGCGAGGAGGTGCGAGTGCGTTGTTTCCCTACGCTACTTGCATGTGGTACAATGTCTAACAGCTAGCTTATGCGATTCATGCTGCCAGGATGTGAACTCGCTCTGGGCCGGGCTCGGGTACTACCGTCGAGCGAGGATGCTGCACTCTGGTGCGAAATTCGTCGTCGAGAACTTTGGCGGCGAGCTGCCGTCGACCATCGAGCAGCTGCTGACGATCCCGGGTGTCGGGCCGTACACTGCAGGTGCGAGCCGCTCACGCTGTGCATGCTGTGTATGTGCGTCTTGTATGCGCGTGGAGCAGACTGACTCTGTGGACCCGCTTGAAACTCGACACCTCAGGCGCGATTTCGTCGATTGCATTCGGGAACCGCGAGCCGCTGGTCGACGGGAACGTCATCCGTGTCCTCGCGAGACTGCGCGCTGTCGGTGCTGACCCGAAGAACAAGCAGCTCATCAAGTTCTCATGGTACCGAGCGCGATCGTATTTGTCGCGTGTGGCTGACTACGGGGCGATCGATTGCAGACTTATTGGTATGCTTTGTTATCGGTGCTGTCTGCTGGAAAACTGGAATCAGGAAAGCCGCCGGGGAGCTGGTTGAGGAGTGCGAGCGGCCGGGAGAACTGAACCAGGCGCTGATGGAGCTCGGTGCCACCATGTGCACCGTTCAGGTACAGCACCGGTCGATCTACCATCATTTGGAAGCCACTGTCGTCGTCTCTGATTGGAAACGGCTGTGTGTCGAATATGGCATTTGCAGAATCCTGAGTGCGCGCAGTGCCCAGTGCGAGCGTCGTGCTTGGCGTATGAAGAGTCTCAGACGAGTGGGAGGCAAGGGGGCTCGAGTGGAGTCCCAGAGAGTGACGCGTGCACGCTCTGTGACGCAAGTCGCTTCGACGAGTGGCATGAGAAGCTCAAAGAGGTGCGTTGTGTTCCATCCGATGCGATAGCTGTACGAATAACGAACGGCTCACTCACTCGCTTTGTTGTGTGACTCCAGGTCACAAAGTACCCGCTCAAGGCGAAGAAAGCAGACTCAAAGAACGAGGTCATCTGCGTCTCCGTTATCTCTTACGAAGACGAAGACGAGCTTGACGCCACTGCCCATGACGATGATGATGAGACAGCTGCTTCTACCACGAAGCGCAAAACTGTTGCTGCTACTGCTGCTGCTATGAAGAAGAAGAAGGATAGCGACGTGCCTGCGAACTGGCGCTTCCTCATGGCGAAGCGTCCTGAAGAAGGTCTGCTCGCGGGTCAGTGGGAGTTCATCCACAAGAAGGTACTCGCTGCCTCACTCCTATGTCTCGATCCCTCATTCGATGCCGGACATGTATGTCGACGCATACTGACACAGAGAGCTCCATGGTATTGACGCAGGTTAACGACGGCGACAAGATCCCAGCATTCACGCAGCGCAAGAAGCTCGTGGATGCGTCGCTTGCGGAGCTGCTGGGGAAGAGCGCGCTCGCGCCAACCAAGTCGAGTCGCAATGGCGTCGAATGTCGCCGCGACCTGGGCGAGCTCACACACATTTTCTCGCACGTCAAGCACCACATGGGCGTCGAGCACCTCCACTTCCGCTCCAAGCCGAACTTGCTGTCCGCGAGCAGTGGCGACAATGGCGGAGATGGAGAGAGTGATGGTGGCAAGACGATCCGCTGGATGAATGCAGCCGAGATGAAGCAGCTGGGCATCACCACAGGCGTCAAGAAGATCCTCAGTCTCGTCACGAAGACGCCCGTGAGCTGCGCCGTTGAAGCGACGTCCATCACAGCTCCTGTTGTTCTGGCCAAGAAGCCGCGAAGCCGCACGGCGTCGTCCAGTGCGAGCAGCAGCAGGAGCAATGCAAGCAGCGGCTCGCGCTCACACGTCGCAGATCGAGCGTCAGCAGCCAAACGGATGAAGACGCTGACGAGTTTCTTCAAGAAATAGAGGTGTATTCATTTGCAGAGTTCCTCTCCGTGTTGATCGCTTACAGCATGCCATAAACGCACAATAGCATTGTCGAGGACACTCGCTTTACAGAGTGTATGCATTCATAGATTTCGTGAACCTGCTCGAGAGTGTGGAAGAAGCAAGAACAAAAATACAAAAAGCGCGCTGGCGGCCGGCGACGGGGCGAGGCGAGGCGAGGCGCAGCCGCGGGGCGACGAGCGACGAGCGACGAGCGACACAGAGTCAAGCGCGATGGGGCAGAGCGGTGAGGCGCCAACAGCAGCAGAGAATGGCGCACTGGCGCTGCAGATCGATCCACTCCCCGTGGCGGTGTCGAGGGTGACAACAGCGTCAGCAGCAGCAGCAGCAGCAGCGACGACCTCTTCGGCGTACAAAGCGCTCCATGACGAGCACCACAGCAGTGTCTTTCCGCCTCCGCATGTCCAGGAGCCCAACACTGTGATCTACTTCCGCAAGCTGGTTGCGGATGACATCCCGCAGGTGCGCGAGCTCCACGAGACGTGGTTCCCGATCCGCTACAACCAGGTGTGTCTGCTTCGCTCTCGCTCGCGTGGACGTGTGCAATTGCTAACGGTGAACCTTTGCTTGTGCTGGTGATGCGTGCTGCCAGTCGTTCTATGATGGCGCTGCGAGTGGGCTGTGGATGGAAACAGGCGGTCCGCTGTTCGCGCAACTCGCAGTGCAGGTCGCGCAGCCAATAGCGCCGCCAGTGCCAGTGTCGTCGTCGTCGCACTACTACACTCCCCCTCCGCAGAACAGTGGCTTCATGCATCCAACGCTCTCGCAGTCGTCAACTTCAGCCAGCAGTCGTATCTGCAGCGAGTACATTCTCGGCGCTGTGACTGCGAGCACGCTGCCGCTCGCGAAGATCGAAGACCCGGATCTAATCGCCGGTGACGACGACGTGCACACGCACGTGATGTACATCTTGACGCTCGGGTGTCGCTCGTCCGTGCGGCGGAAAGGCATCGCGTCCGCGCTGCTGCAGGAGTGCATCGACCAGGCGGGTCGCCAGCCGCAGTGCGGCGCTGTGTACTTGCACGTGAAGGCGGACAACGTGAGCGCGCTGCGCTTCTACGAGAAGAACGGCTTCCAGAACCTGCGCTTCTTGCAAGGTTCGTGCTCGCAGCTGTTGGGCAGTGATTGGTATGCTTTGGGTGTGGAGTTTTAGACACTGACGTGTTGTGCTGCTGTTGTAATGTGTAGACTATTACATGATTGACGGCGAGCGCCACGACGCGTACCTGTACATCCGCTACGTGAACGGCGCCGGGCCGCAGACGAGTTGGCTCAAGTTGATCGCGAGGTATGTCGCTGCTTTGTTTACTCATGACAGCTGTGGCAGTGTCCATACGTGAGAATGTCCCGAGTCGCAATCTAAATGTGCTCTCATTTGCAGACCCCTGCTCGTTTTATTCTCGATCGCGTCGAGCGGATGGCGGAAACTGGTCGACGGTCTCTCGAGCGAGCACGAGCAGCAGCAGCAGCAGCAGCAGCAGCGCGCGCAGTCTGGATCGAACGCTTCCTTGTCCAAAGCGAAAGATTTGAATGGCGGCGCGCCATCCTCCTATGTATAAGAGTCCACGAGCACAGAAGTAAGTAAGGCACGCAACATTTCGCTTCGTGCGAGAGCAATAGATTCAAACTACCAGCACGACTTCCAGGCGATCAGCTCGCAGCATGATCGATTTCTCCATGTGCTGCGGCGGAGGTGTCGGCTACTTTCCAGAGAAGTCCGAATTCTTACCTCTAAAAATCGGATCCAGAGTCGAGAAACGCTCGAAAAAGCCGAAACCGATCTCTGAAGATAGTCCTCCGACTATCTTGAAGACGAAACGGAGGACGAGCAGTGAGCGAGTGAGCGAGCGCATTTGCGACTTGGTTCCTCCTACCAGACTCAACTGCTGCCTCGAAGCCTGAAGCAAGAGAACGACAGACAGACTCGAAGATGGACTTCGAGGACTTGCTCGACGAAGTGGAGGGTGTGATGAAGGACGCGAGCGTCTCCAGCAGCAGCAATACGTACGCGTCGTCCTCGTCGTCGAGGAAGCCGAGCTACAGCTCGTCCACGACAGGTTCGTCGTCAACGACGGCCAGTGCGAGCTCGAGCCGTCCTTCGTACTCGAAAACCGGCAGCACCTCGAAGGTATGTCGAGGCTGCTTTGTTTGGCGCAAGCCTGATGCAAATTGAGTATGCAAGTGAGTGTCGGGATCTAACTTGCTCTGTTGTGTTTGTGTGGTTGATTGTCTGTGGGAAACAGAACGACATCGACGATCTCCTTGACATGATCGGCGACGAGAGCGAGCCTGCGGCGGTGCATCCGCGCACGCTGTCGTCGAAGCAGCCGTCGGTGTCGACTCTGTCGTCCTCTTCGTCGTCGACGGCGAAAAAGGACGAGTTCCAGCTCGGCGGGAAGAAGAAGTGAGACCAAACTCAATGCTCTTGTGCGAGAGCAGAGAGATGAACTGACGGTGTTTGTGTCTCTGTCGCCAGGTGCTCGCAGCTTTTGCTGGACGGCGAGCACGCCAAGCGCGGGGTGAACACTGCGCTGTCGTCCCATAGGTGAGTCCGAGAGTATATCTTTTGCATCTTGACAGCTGTGTCTGCCGGTTGCAGCTCACCGATTTCTCGCACGCTCTCTTTCTTCAGTATCTGCTCGAACCTGCGCTGCAACGACTGCGACTTCACTGTCGTGCAGTTTCTCGGCAAGTACGTGTTCCTCTCCCTCTCTCTCCTGCCGTCTCGCGAGATCACCGCCACTGTTGATCTTCGCGTCGACTGACTGTCGTGGGCTCTCTTCTTGTCCCGGACATGTTTCCAGAAAATGGAGCGCGAGCGCAGACTACATGTTCTTCCGAGAGAACGTGCCGAACGAAGCCAAGCTGCGCGCGAAAATGGACTCGGCACCGGGCGTCGTCGCGTACGCGTGCCAGTGCAAATGGCTCTCGATTGACGTGCAGACGCGCGTGGACAGCTGTCGTGTGAAGTGGGCGTGTGCTGGACACTAGTTCGTCCGTCCCCAAAGCGCACGAGCCGAAGACAAAACGATGGATGAAATTGCCTCCTCCCATCATATGACGATCGCTGCAAAAAAGGCAAACCTGATAAATAAACCATCGAGACGCGCTACGAACTCGGAGGCTGCAGCTGGAGCTTTGGCTGCGACGCCACTTCCTCGTCCATGACTTGCTGGAAGGAGCTCGGAGAAATGTGGCCATCCGATGAACTCGTTGACTTCCCGAGGCGAAAGAGCTGGCTCCAGACTATGAAGACAGTGTCTGCCGACGTCGTTGCTCCGAGCGCGCACTTATTCAGCAGCGCCTCGATCATCTGCTTCGTCACGACAAGGAGAACGGGAGTCAGTCGTCGCGGTTCGGACAAGGTGAACGGTGCATGATTTGTCATGGGAACTATCCACTCACAGCGATCGCCGACTGGGACGAGATGCTCCATTGAAGAATCCGATAGCTCCAGTACACGATCAGCAACGGGTGGATGTACCGGTGCTCGGTCAGGAATTTTTGAATGTCGTTCCAGTAGAAGTCATTCGTGCGCGCACTCTCGAGCTCGTACGGGTCGTACACCGCGCCATGATCAAAGTGCATGTCAGCGTCCTGGACCTCCGCTCCAAACTTGCTGTTGTTGTTGACCCACGGCGGCAGCACCAAGCTGTGCAGCTCCCTGTTATTTTTCCCACCCACGATATCTTTCAGTACCGAGGCACGAATTGGCAAGCATGTGACGGCACTTACAGGAGTGAGCTTGGTGGCGAGAAGGACGACAATGCTTCAAGCGCAAAGCACCTCGAAAAGCTCAGGCTCGACTGTGGGAACCTCGTCTCGTCTCTGCTCCGATGCTGAATCGATGTCCACAGCGCGAGGTACAGCGCGTAATCGCGCTCTTTCCCCAAGTGCGTCATGGCGCGCGACCGCATCACCTGGTCGAGCAAAATCAAAGGAGGAACAAGACAGAGAGATGAGCTCGGTTCCCAGTCCGAAACGAGCTGAATCAGTAACCGACTCTGACCTTCAGCATCGCGAGCCCTTTCCGCTCTCGAGGTGTCCGAGGTGGCGGGTAGTTGGAAATCGTCGACGAGATCTGCTGGATCACGTGACCAGAGAAGAGCGTGCCGTGCCGGATGTACGGAAGTAGACTCAAGACGCCCTCGCCCTAGACACACCACATGAGTGCGTGCTCGTCAGGATATCGAACAGCAACACACAGACAAACGCATGAAACGCGACAAATCGCCAGCTCGATGCGCAGTTACCTGGAGCTCGGCTTGGATAGCCGGACGGTCGCTGGATTCGCCCAGGAGCCGATCCAGTTTCTGCAGCGCATCCATCTCGCTGAACGGAGCCATCTCTGGACTGCATTGTTGGTTCAGCGACTCGACGACTCGCCAGTTCACTTCTTCCAGCCGCAGATGCCGGAGGAGCTTCGCAAAGCGCTCTCGCTCGGTCTTCGACACAGAATCCGCGGAGCTCTTCGCTCTCTCGATCGCTGTGAACGGGAACGGCTCGCTGTGGCGCTGACCATACTCGGTGTACGCGTGACTGAACTCATCCTCTCCGAGAAACCGCTCGCCTGGCGCCAGTGTCCTTCGAACCACCTCGAGTCTGGAGTAAACCGGCGAACACGTGTTCGAATCGATTGCAAGCAAACCCCACGGAGAAGACGACGGTGTCGCGTGGAGGAATTGCGTCAGCTGATGCAGATCACGACTCATCTGGAGATCGCACGCGTCGTCCGTGACGACGACGTATGGAGAGAAGGAGTCGAAGAGCTGGAAGAGCGGATAGCCGCCGCTGCTCTCTCCACCGTCCCCGATCGCCCTTCTCTTCTTCGAAGCTGTCGATCCGGTCAGCCCAACAAACGGGAGTCCTGCTTGACTCAGCTGCTGATGCACGTCAGCGTACGACCAGCGCGCAAACGCATCGTTCACGCTCGTCGCGTGGCACGTCGGATAAATGATCGCGCAGGAGATGAGGCAGAGAGTCACCACGGGGATGTCAAGTCGCTCAGCGAGCAACAGTGCAGCTTCGAGCGCGTAGTTCCCGTGCGTGACCCGCAGTGTATCTCGCATCCAGTAGAGAATGCACGCCGTCGCGCTTCGGTTGCGCTCGTAGTACGCCGTGACTTCCTGTGACGGCAGGTAGCAAACCTTTCGCCGCTCTTCCAGCGCAGTCGGCCAGCGCTCACAGAGCGATGCGAGTCCCTCTAAGGACGGCACAGGATCTCCAACTCGCGGCGTAGTCTCCTGTCCTGCTTCTGAAGTTGACGGCGCTGCTGTGATAGCAGCAGCAGGCGCGATCGGTGCTGTCTGTTGAGCTTCTGTTCGGTAGGCGCTGCTGCCAAAGTCCTCCGTTGCATTTGCGATGAAGGCGTCAAGATTCGCATCTTCCGAGCACTCGAACGGAGCAGCAGCAACGGATGTGTCCTCGTCGCATTCGCCGGCATCTATCGGTCCGTTTTCTGCTGTAGATCAGAGTGAGAGAGTGAGATCATTTGTCAGCACATGCGCGGAAACAAAGCGACAGGAGCACCAAGCTGACTAAGACGAGTCAAGTGCCCCACGAGGACTAGCGATGCGATCCATCCGCCCGTTACCTGTCGCCGTCTCGATGCTTTGTTCCTGCTGCTCGTTGTGCTCGCTCTGAAAGAACTCGTGGATTGCGTCGAGCTACAATGAACAGTTGCGATTCAACACACGCAAACACACACACACACACACACACACACACACACACACACATCATACGAATATCAGTTGCAGTGCTTAGCAGCGCAGGACTTGAAGATGACGGCCACACATACGATTGCATCACACGGAGCATATCCAGCATGCGCACATGGCAACAGACTGCACGCCAACCGCGCGCCAAGTGCCTTACCATTCCGGGCGACAGCGGAGCTTCGTGGTGATCCAGGACACGGACGAAGTCGCCTGTGCCCATCTGGAACATGCGCACCGCCACATCTTTGAACGGACACTCGCCCTGCGCGCGCTGGCGCTCGAGCTCCTGTAGCTGGTCGAAGACAGCGCTGTCCGCCGCCGCGGAGCGCTCGTCGAGTTGCCGCACTGGCGACGCCATTTCAGGCAATTAAGCAAATGTGAAATAAATGAGTGACATTCAGCTTTCCCGCAAATTGACAGCAGACAAATCTCTTATATCTATTGTCGAAGGTACTTCATGCCCTCAGAATAAATTACCTTATGGATTACATGAAATTTGCACATCTACGCCACAGAGTGCAGTTTATATGTGACTATGACAATATCTGATCAAACTTTTATAAGAAACACTTTTGCTCGAATTCAAATCCAGAACCACCTCAGCAGAGACCTGGGAATACTGAAAAACAAACAGAAGATGTTTTACAAGAAAATTTAAGAAAACAGTTCGGATTTTATCGTGTACTACCAGTTTCTACAGGTAGATATACTCCATATTTACGAAATATGTATCAGTCTCCCAAAGTCAATGCATTGAAATGAAATCAAGTTTGCCACCGTGTACTGCTACAAATGTGTTAGCCTCAACATAAGCAAGGAGCTCCAAGTCGTCAGTACGTAATATTGGCTGCGTGTAGAACCTATGTGTAATCTAGAGAAAGATAGAGTTGAATACCACGATGCGTTTGTGGTCGTGCCGCGTGGCAGAGTGAGCGAGTTCTGTGAGCGAGCTCGCGAGTGTGTGTGTGTGTGTGTGTGTGTGTGTGTTGTGTGTGTTTGATTGACGGTCTTTTTTATGTGTTGTCCTGCGCCGTTGGTCTAATGGTTAGGATTCGTCCCTTCCAAGGATGAGGTCGGGGTTCAATTCCCCGACGGCG
>JAADWH010000251.1:0-31670 GCA_023335995.1 Globisporangium nagaii
AGAGAGAGAGAGAGAGAGAGAGAGAGAGAGAGAGAGAGAATGTCGCGCTTGACGCATCGGCATGCATCTCCTTGATTCGATACTTCAGTATCAGCAAAATGTCATCCCGCGTTGTTGTGTGATCCTCTTCTCCGTCTTTCTCGCCTCCATGCATCTATCTATTCTCCATGGCTTCGTCTCTCCGTCAGCCAGCAGTCCTTCTCCGCCACACAGCGCCGATCAGTCAGTTAGTCAGTCAGTCAGTCAGTCGCTCTTGCTGCCAGCGACAACTTCATCTGCCTCCTCATCGACCTGGTGCTCGATCTGATCCTGCAGCCGTGCGGCTTCCTCGGCTGCCTTGCGAAGCTTCACGCGCAGCTCGCGCGCCTCCCTCTCCTTCTGGCGCTCAGCTTCGAGGCGGCGCTGCTCGGCCTCTTCCTCCTGCTCCTTCTCGAGGCGGCGCTGCCGTCTCAGCTCGCGCTCAGCAGCCGCAGCCTCGCGCTCCTTCGCCTCCTGCTCCAGCCGCTTCGCCTCTCTCTCGATCTCGCGGGCTTCGCGCTCGGCTTCCAGCTCCACTTTGCGCAGCAGCTCGGCGCGCTTGAGGTCCGCGAGCTCCTCCAGCGACAGCTGCTGCTTCGTCTCGACCTCCTGCTTCTGCTGCTCCATCTGCTCGATCTGCTTCACCTGGATGCGCATCGAGCGCTTGCGCGGGATCGCCTCGAGGATCGCGCGCTTCGTCGCCTTCTCCATCTCGCGCTCACGCTCCGCCGCCTCCTCTTCGATCTGCTCGACGATCACCTCCAGATGGTCGATAAGCTCCTGCTCGCCGACGACTTTGCGGCCGCGGATCTCCTTCATCGCCACGAGCATCGCTCGGAAACACTCATCGCCCTTTGCCCAGAGCCCCCACTCGTTCGTCGCGAGCTCGAGGCGATACAGACGCCGCTCTTCATAGAACTGCGGGAAGAAGTAGTAAAAGTTGCCTGCGCGGTCGCGGCCGAGCGGCTCGACGCGCATGTCGTCCTCCTCCATCATCCGCACGTGCTCGCTAGAACATACACAAGCAACAGCAGTAGGGTTAGCAAACACGATTCATGTGGCACAGCAGACGCGCCTCGCAGAGAGTAGAGAGACGCACGTGTTGGACGGGTCGTCGATCACCGCTTCGCACAGGTTGTGCAGGATCTTGCAGCGCAGCTCCGCCGGCAGCTCCGCGAACGACTTGTGCTTGAGCGGACAGACCATGCCGAGCGTCTCGAGTCGCGCCTTCAAGATGTCGAGCGCCATCCACTCGTCGTCCGATAGTTCAACGTCTACCTGCGCGCCGTCCTCGTCGTCCTCGTCGTCCGAGAACGACTCGGGCACTTTCTCGCCAGCCTTGCGCAGCAGCGCGTACCACTTGTCGTACAGTGCCATGTAATACTCGCGCAGTTGCTTGCTCCACCACTCGTACTTGAGCCCGATGCCCGCCGAGAGGCAGTCGCGCTCGCTCTTCTTCAGCAGCAGCTTCGTGAACACGTCCTCGAGCAGCGTGCTCGACGACGGGCTCAGCAGCGCGGCCTCAAAATCCAGCAGCTTGTGCGAGAAGCGCAGCGTCAGCGGGTTCTGCAGCAGCCAGAGGATGTGGCACGCCGACGGCAGCTCCCACATGCTGCGCAGCGTGCTCAGCTCGTCGAAATCTGTACCACAACCGCAACATTGTCAGCATCCCCTCACAGCCTCAACAAGAGCACAGACAGGCAGAACGGATGGCGAGACGCACCAATATCGCTCGCGTGCCAGTCGCCGCCAGTTTCGACGTGGAGCGGAGTGTTCACCGGCGCGTTCTCGAGGATCTTGTCTTCCTGCGAGCGCACTTTGCGCTTCTTCACCGCTGGCGCTTTCTTCGCAGGCGCCTTCTTGGCCTGCGTCTTCGGCTTTGCGGCTGAGGTCGCTCGCTTCGCCTTGGCAGCTGGCTTGCCATCCTTCCCGTTCGCGCTCTTGATGCTCTTCGTCGCTGCTTTCTTCATGCTCGCCGCTGCTTTGGCTCGCGGCTTGGCTGGCGCTTTCTTCTTCGGCTTGGGCTCTTCCACAGGCGAGTCGCTCTCAGCTATACACGTGACACCACAGGTCAGACAAAGCAGGCTCACCGTGACACAGCGCTGCAGCTCACAAGACTCACCTTCGTCGTCATCATCGTCGTCCGACGCGGTGCCTGTCTCGTCGTCCGATGCGGTATCCTCGTTGTCGCTGTCGTCGTCAGCAGCGTCCTCCTCCTCCTCGTCCTCCTCGACCTCCTGCGGCTTCTTCTTCTTCGTCGTCGCTGGTTTGCGCGCGCGTTGCGGCGCCGCGGGCTTCTGCTTCTTGCGCGCCGTCATCACTGCCGCTGCCGCTGGACGGCTGCGCTTCTTCTCCTGCGCGGCCGGGAGCTTCGCCATCGCAGTCCGCTCGCACGTAGCTGCTCGCTCCTCTCTCGTCGTCGCGCTTCGCCTGCTCGTCTCGATTGCGAAATGGCGAAATGGCAACAATCGAAACCAACAAAAGTGGGTTTTGAGGAAAGTTTTGCTGAAATTCAGCGCATATTTCATGCCAACAGGCGCTTTCTATTGGACGAAAAGCCGCCATCCGTTTTTGGCGCGAAACAAAATCCGAAATGAAGATGAGGATGGTGGTGGTGGAATGGATGCAGACGCTTGTGTTCTTGCGCGCGCGCTGCGAGGGTCGACGGCGCGCTTGCGTCCGCCCTCGTGTCCGCACCGCGTCTGGCTTATATATCTATCAGCCTATCAAATCTATCAACACACACAGTCCCTCCGCACGCACGATCTATCGGAACGTGGCGCTGCGCGGCATGTGGTGCATCTTCTTCACCGCCTTCTTCGCGCCTTGCAGCTCGTCCGGCGCCGCGTCGCCCGCCGCGCCGCGCACGGCCACAAACGGGTTGTACCCGCCGCCCTGCTGCTTCACGCCGCGCTTCTTCTTGCCGCTCGGCCGGTCGTTCGCGCGCGTCGCGTCCGCCATGTCGAACTTGGCGCCGGCGATCTGCTCGCTCGCCGCCGAGTAGTCAAACGCTTTGAACGGTGCCGCCGCGCTCTTCTTCTTGGATGGCGCAGACGACGAGTGCACCGCCGCCGGCACTGCGATCTCGCCTGACGCGTCATCGTCGTCGTTCTCGTTGGTCTCATCGTTGCCGCCGTCGTTCGTCTGCTGGGTCTTTCGTCGCTTGGCGCGGTTCGTCATGTGGTACGTCTCTGCAATGGACTGTGGCAGCGCGTCGCTCGCGCCAGCCTGCGCTGTGCTCGCAACAGCCGCCGCTGGCGCTGATAGCGACGCCGCCGTGTGGGGCTCGACGCGATCGTTCTCCGTCACCACGAACGCCGTGCGCGCCACGAGCGCGTTCACCTTCGCCAGCTTCGCCGCCGTGCTCTCCTCCGCCTCGTCGTCGCCAGCAACAGCAGTCGAGGGATCCGCAAAGCTCGCGCGCAGTCCACTGGACGCGTCCTGCGCAGCGCCATCGACGCACGTGGCTTTGCGCTTGCCGCTCTGCCAACCCGCGTACTCACTCATGTGGCTCGCCGACGTGGCGAACGCGCTGCTCGCCATTACCACGTCCTCGTCCTGCTCCGCTGCTCGCCAGTGCGAGCTCTGCTTCTTCGCTGCGTCGCTGCCTGCCGCAGCCTTGTCGCCCGACGCCGCGGCCGCCTTGGCTTCTTCCGCCGCGAGCTTGGCTTTCTCGCCGCTGATCTGCGACGTGAGCTCGTGTGCGTACTTGCGCACGAGCGGCGGCACAGGGTTGCACGTGCGGAAGAGCTGCTCCGACTTGCTCGGCAGGTGCTTCGCGAGCTTCATGAGCGCGTGGTTCGGCAGAACGTATGCCGGCGACTCGTCCTCCAGGCGCGCCACGCGGTCGCGCCAGAAGTAGAGCAGCGCGAAGACGCGGCGCTGCAGTTCCGAGAGCACGGGGATGCCCACAGCACCCTTGAGCTTCTCGCTCAGCGCGAAGCAGTCGTCGTCGCTCACCTCGGGCTTCACATACACCTGCAGACAGAGCTTGCTCGAGTTCTGCAGCGCGTCGAAGAGCAGGCTCGAGCGCGTCGTGTCGCTCTGCGCCAGCAGCTCGCGCTTCAGCTGGTCGTAGATGAACAAAAGGTACCGCGTGTCCTCGCGCGCGTACTTGACCATGTTCTTCTCAAGCGGCCTGATGCGCCAGTCTGCCAGCTGGTACTGCTTGTCCGCGTCCACGCCGCAGTGACGCTTGAGCAGGTACGCGAGCGAGAAGCGCGGGTACTGCAGCAGACGCGCAGCCTGGCCCGTGTCGAAGAGGTTGACGACGTAGAGCCCCAGGTCGCGCTGCAGCCACAGGATGTCCATGTCCGAGCCGTGCAGCACCTTCACGCGCTGCGGGTCGCAGAACACGCTGTTGAGGATCTGGAGCTTCGAGCGCAGCGCCAGCGTGTCGACGAGGAAGTCTTCGGTCGCAGTGGAGATCTGCATGAGGCACACGAGCCCCAGGTACGACCGGTAGCTGTGGTGCTCGAGATCCACTGCGATCACGCGGCTCTCGGCTCTGCTCAGCGCCTTCATCATCTCGGCGAGCGTCTCGTCCGAGTTCACCCACAGGTAGGACGCGTCCTCGACCGGGATCTTCTTGTACGGATCCGATGACGCTTCCAGCTGCCACTCGGCGTACTTGAGCGCCTTGATCTCGGGGTAGTACGGATGCTGCAACTGCAGCACGTCTTCATCGTTCTCGTCGTCGTCCAGCGCCGCAGGCGCGCTGTGCAGCGCGTGCGCCTTCTCGCGCAGCTTGGAAACGAACGGCGCCTCCGAGTTGTCGATCTGCTCGTCGAACTGGTCCTGCGGCTTGGCCATGCCGCGACTATGGCGCACCGAGTTGCTGCTGCTGCTATTGCTCGCTGCCGCCGCCTTGTCCTTGTCCTTGCTGCCGTCCTTCGCATCCTTCTTGTCGAAGCTCAGCGGCTTGTTCTCCAGCGGTCGTAAGCCCGCAGCCGCGGCAGCGATCGCCGCTGGTCCGCGCTGGAAGAGCTCGAGCTGCTTGGACGCCTCGTCCAGCAACGCGTCGACAAAGTCCGTGATGCTCGACTTCGGCTCGGGTCCGTCGAAGAGCTCGCTCTTCGTCGCGCTGTCATCATCGTCATCGTCGTCGTCGTCATTGGCCGTGGTCGCCGTCGCCTTCTTCTTGGTCTTGTCCACGCGCGTGAGCTGCCACACGAGCTCCTCGAGCTTGGCGCCACTGGTGGCCACGTGCCCCGCGAACGCCTTGCTGAACTTGCTGTGGTAGTGGAAGTCGTCGTCCTCGCTCGGGATCGCGTTCGACGCCTTCACAGACAGCAGCACCTTGCGGTAGAGCGCGTCCACGAACGCCTTGCTCGCTGCGCCGTCCATCGCCATCAAGCTGCTCTTCGGTTCTCGCTGCTGGCGGCTGTCGGTATTGTCCGAGCCAAAGAGCGATTGGTTGGTTGGGTCGGGACGCGTTACCTTCGCGCCACCTTCGCGCGACCTTTCCTGCATCCATCTGTCCGTTTCAGCCAGCAAACGTCGTAGCGCCATACAAACTCTGAGTGAGAACGAGGTTACCGATCGCAGAAGATCGTTTTGTCGGTGGTTACGGCTGTGGTTACGCTGTTTTGTGATCCACTTTGCGCTGCCTGAGAACCAGACGAGGACGGGACGAGCGGAGATGGCGGCGCGGCACCAGCAGCAGCGGCAGCGCGCGCGCGGCTGGCGCAGCCTCGTGGACGCGCTGCGGGACCCCGCGCGCAGCGAGTTCGCGTTCGTGCCGCACCACTACGTGCACGCGCCGGCGGAGCTCGTGGACGTGTCGCTCTCGCCGGGCGAGAGCACGCCGATCAACGCGCGGTGCGTCCATTTTTCTCTCCTTTTCTTTCGTGCGCGGATATGAGATGGTGGTGGTGCATGGAGAGCGCTCACGTATCTCTGTCTGTCTGTATGCATGTGGTGCTGTACACAGGAAGGACTATGGCGAGCACACGCCGCCGTACCAGCTGAACCGCTACCTGCTGCTGCACGTGCTCGCGGTCGGCAGCGCCGCCGTGTGCTGCGTCTGGCTCTCGCTCTTCCCGATCTCGGCCAACCGCTTGTACAACATGCAGGTGGACGTCTTCAACACGAGCCACGAGCACGCGAGCTTCTTCTTCAGCCAGTGCCTGTACCTGGGCAACATCTTCGGCGCCGCCGCCGCCGGGTACTTGGGGGACCGCCTGGGACGCGCTGGCGCGCTGGAGCTCTCGGCGATCCCGTACATCATCGGCTGGCTGCTCGTCGGGCTCGCGTACGGAGAGGTCACGGTGCTGATCGGGCGGTATCTGCTGGGCGTGTCCACGGGCATGATGAGTGTCGTGGCGCCGGTCTACTTGGCGGAAGTGAGCGCTGCGCGCACGCGCGGCCGCGTCCTGTGCGCCTACGCGCTGTTCGCGGGCGTCGGCAGCCTGTGCTACGTGGCGCTCGGCGCGCTCTTCGTGAACCTGAGCCACTCATACTTGGGCTTCAACCTAGGCGAGTGGAAGGTGCTGGCGCTGGCAGGACTCGTGCCCGGGCTCCTGTTGCTGCTGGCGATGCAGAGGCTGCCGGACTCGCCCACGTGGCTCGTTGTGCGCCACGACGACCGCGAGGCGGCGTTCGAGATCCTCGCGCGGCTCTACAACGGCAGCTACAAGAGCGCCGAGTACCAGGTGAACTCGATCATCCACGCGCACGTGCTGGCGGCGCAGGACCGCACGCACCGCGGCGCGTTCTTCCGGCCGCTCGTGCTCTGCGCGCTGCTCTTCACGCTGCGCGCCGTGTGCTCGTTCCTGCTCACGCCGACGCTGAGCTCGACGAAGACGAACAGCTTCGTCGTCACGGTGCTCGGCGTGAGCGTCGACGGCGCCGACACGGAGCTGCTGTACGCCATGGCGTTCCTCTGGGTGGCCGCGTGCATCGGAGTCGTCGGCTGCTTCCTGCTGGTGGATGTGCGCGGGCGGCTGCTGGCGCTGCAGTCGGGCTGCTACGTCGTCGCCGGCTGCTGCCTGTTCATGCTCTGGAGCGCCTACCGCGCGAAGAAGATGGACGGTGACCTGGCCGACTACGGCTCCGCGACCGTGCTGCTCATGGTCGCGGGCCACGCGCTCGGGCTCGGCGTCGTGCCCGTGGTCGTTGCGAGCGAGCTGTTCCCCGTGAAGCAGCGGCTCGGCGCCGTGAGTCTGCTCGTGATCTGGGACGCGCTCGTGCGCCTGGCGCTCGTGTCGCTCACCGCTCTGCTGCGTGCGCAGCTGCACTCACTGCACGTGCTCTGGAGCGGCGCCGGCGCCGTGCTGCTCTGCAACGTCGCGGGCGTGGTCGTCGCGTGGTTCTACCTGCCGGAGACGAGCCAGCGCAGCCTACAGGAGATCGAGGCGATCTTCTCGGGCTGGCAGCCGGCCACACCGCAGCTCGGCTTCTCGCGCGTGCGACTCGGCGGGCTGCGCTACGGCACATCGTCCAGCTACTCGGCGTAATTGGAGGAGCTCAGTCGTGTCGTGTCAAGTAAAGAGCTGTTCGAGTCAAGTAAAGAGCTTCGTAATAAATACTATTAATGCTACGCTCTGTGCGCTAGTACGCTCGCACATGACCAACGCACTCGCCAGCAGCCCGCTCCATTTTGCTGTCCGTGGCTCGTATGGACGCGTCCTCCTGTGGCTCTTGGCATTGCTGTGACCGTGGCCGTCCCTGTCCCTGTCGATGCTGCTGCTGCTCGGAAGCGTCACTCAGGCGCGCGAGCACGTCGTCGAAGGAGCGGCACCACCACGACTCAGTGCGATACTTGATGCGGCCGAAGACGCCCATGCGCCGCGGCGCGTCCCAGAACGCGTGCATATGCACGTGGTCGATGCTGTTGAACGGCGGCACGTGAAACGCGCACTTGAGCGTCGGCGACTTGCTTTTCCCCCCGCCGCCTCTGCCTCTGCTGCTGCTGCTGTTGTTGCTGTGGCGGGGACTGCACGCGTCTTCGTCGTCGGTGCCCTTCGAAGACTGCTGCGAGCGCTCCGAGTCCTCTGAATGGCTTGCTGCCAGTGGATCCTGGTCGTTCGAGCACGGCGATGCCACGACCGCGGCAATGGCAGGTGGTTCCGTGTCAGTAGACTGGGACGAAGAGGTAGACGCCTGCGACGGCGACATGCTGAGCAGCACGCGCTCGGCGACGCGCTTCATCTGGCGCAGCAGCGGCTCGTGCGCGTGCTCGAGCATTGTGACGTTGCGGATGTGCGCGCGCGGCACGATCAGGATGTGCGAAGCGACGATCGGTCGCAGCGGGCGGAAGACCACGACGCGCTCGTCCTCGTACAGAAATGGCTCGTCGCGCCGCCGCAGGATCTCGCAGAAGCGACAGCTCGCCACCGCGCCGTCCGGGCGGTACCGCACGCCCTTGCGCTTCGAGAACACGCCCACGGCTGAGTGGTGCGGCTTGTCGCCCTCGTCCGTTTCTTCCGGTGAGCCCGCCTCACGCAGTCGCCGATGGTGATGATGGTGGCGGCGATGGCTGCTGCTGCTGCTGTGGTGGTGCTCGTCCCTCGACGCGCCAGCAGGCGATGCTGGGGGCGGCGAGGCGCTGGCCGCGGCGTCCTGAGACGGAGGCGGCGGCTGAGACGGAGGCATCTGCGCGCGCGAGGGGCCGCTTGTCGCTTCCTGGGCTCTCGTGAGCCGCTGGCTGGGGGCGGGCGAGTCGCCTGCTGTCGTTGTGAGAATGGGCGGAGCGCCTCGCTCAAGCGAAACCCGAGCGAGCGTGTTCCTCGCATTCGATTATTTTCGTTGACTTGGAATCGCGGAAGCGTTCAGTGAATGCGGCAGACTTGGAAATTGTATGGGAGGGTGAGGTGGGAGGCGCGGGACTCGGAGTTTGTATGCGAGCGTGATGAGTCGGGACCCCAAAACCGTCGCTGATGCCCTACCCGCAGGGACAATCGGATGATTCGAGTGATTCGAATGGATATATACGAACGCACAGCTGGACTCTGGATTAAGGAGATCTGCGGACGACAACCCTTTGCCTCGGAGGTGTCAGCAGGAAACATACAAGTGTCTCGATAGATGGTAGAATGTGCAAGCCTCCATCGCTACGCTAGCAGCGTTGAAAAGGTGCTTGCATATTGCCAGGCAGGCTTCATTTCAGTATTCAGGTGTCCAGTCGCGAGCTGCATTCATTCACTCCCAACTGCACGCAGTCAGAACGAGCCGCCACGCCGCTCGCACTCTGTTTCGCTCGCCTGCGTGTGTGTGTAATGGCTCGACTGAATGAGAGCACGATGCATCCGTTCCGATGGATGGCGGAGCAGCCATGTGTGCAACAGAGCCGAATAAGCTTTAGGGGATCGATCGCGCCGCCGAACTATGGACAGTGCGTGAGGCAAGCGACTCGGACCGACTCGGGCTGCGTCGAACTCCATTTTTGTTCCCGTTCTTCCGCCCTTCCGCCCGCAAAAGCTTCGACAGATCTCGCAGCGTCGCTGACTTCTTCGCGTCTCCACGACTCCGCGCCAATCGCTACAAGAGACGTTCGAGCAATGACTGACGCGCTCACACAACAACACGCTGGCGGTGGCTCCAGGCAATCCGCTTTTTCCGTCGCGCGTTTCCAGAGTATGGGAAGCTCTCTTCTGGATAGAGAGTCGCTCGACCCGCCTCGCTGCTGGCTCCATGATCGCGTGTGCGTGTTTGTCGTTGGAAATAGACATCTTAGCGCGTCTATTTTTAGCTCTTCGGCTGGAATTTTGCCAAACGCGCTGCACGATTCCGTTTTCCACGAGAGACAAAAAGAGAGAACAGAACAGAGAGCGCAAGCGAGAGCTCCACGACACGAGCGCGAGGTTCTGAGCGAGAGAGAGCTTCCATGACAAGAGGCGCCTGTGGCAAGCACTCTGCTGCTCTGCTTGATCCCCCTTCCACACACAAACGTCCACGAAAATGAACGATCCTTGTGCTGTCTGCGCTGTGATTGTGTTGATGGCGGACTGATTTCCGTGCCGTTTGGTTCAAGTTGAGTGATTTTCTCGGCTCCAATATTTTAATTGCGGCTTATACCGAAATAAACAGCCACACGAAATAGAAGCCCATCCATTCCACTTTTTTTAAATCTGTCCACATACAAAAAGCTCGTGTGCTTTGCTCGACCCACTTCTGTGCACCATGGCTCTCTCAACTGCGACATTCGCTCTTGAAGTTTCATTTCTCTGTTCTTTCCGCCAAAGCGAGAGCTTCCACGAAAATCTGAACCGTGATCTCCGAAAACAACCCACGAGGACGCATCCGAAATGCGGCTGAGGATGAGGCTGCTGCGCGTGTCTCGCGAAGAGCTCTCATTCGACCATCCGCGCGACAACGAACAGATCCACACGAGAGAGAGATGCAGCAGTACGAGGTGCTGTCGACGATCGCGACCGCGCTGTACGGCCGCGTGGACCGGTGCCGCCATCGCGTGACCGGCGAGGTCGTGGCGGTGAAGCGCATGGAGCTGAGCTTCGCCGGGCGACGCCGCGCCAAGGACTCGAACCGCGCCGTGCAGGAGGACGTCTTCGCCGAGCTCTCGACAAACCTCAAGGTGCAGGCGCTGGGCGGCCACGCGTTCGTGCTACCCATGAAGGACTGCTTCGTGGAGCACGAGACCGTGCAGCTCGTGATGGCGTACTGCGTGCGCGGCGAGCTGCTCGGTGTCGTGAACGCGAACCGCGCCACGCTCTCGACGGCGCGCGTGCTGCGCTACTTCAAGCAGGTGCTGCTTGCGATGGAGTTCCTGCACGCGAACGGCATCGCGCACCGCGACATGTCGCTCGAGAACGTGCTCGTGGACGAGCGCGACTGCTGCCAGGTGTGCGACTTTGGCTTGGCGACTTCTGCTGCGACGATGCAGGCGTCGCCGGTGGGCAAGGCGCACTACATGGCGCCGGAAGCCTGCGCTTCAGGCGACGACAGCAGCTTGCAGTACAACCCGATCGCAGCGGACGTCTGGTCGCTCGGCGTGATGCTCTTCTCGATGGTCGCGGGGCGATACCCGTTCCGCGAGCCGATGCGGCGAGACGACCACTTCCGTCTGCTCGAGGACTTTGGCGTCGCGTATCTGCTCGAGAAGCTCGACTTTGACACGCAGCGCAACGCGGCGGTGACCGATCTGCTGACGCAGCTCTTCGTTGTCGACCCGGCGACGCGTCCGTCCGTCGCGACGCTGCTGAAGCACGAAGCGCTTGCTGATATCGCCTGCGACAGCGTCACACCGGCCGAGTCCGACAACCAGCGTGACCACGAAGCGAACCCTGCGGCGGCGAACAGCCAGAAGATCTCGCCGATCCCCGCGACAAAGCAAACGCTGAGCAGACAAGTATCTCCTTCCACCATGCTCCAGACGGCATCACCGCCCGAGTCCACTCGCGCGTCGGTGACGAAGAAGCCGTCGCTGTCGTCGATGATCACGCCGCTGGTGTCGACCATCCACCCAACGACGAAAGCGCCAAAGGAGCTCGAGATCTCCCAAGCGGAGCTGCCGGAGCGTCAATCGACAGCCGCTGGCAGCAGCAGCAGCAGGCGCGAGCTCATCAACCGCACGATGCATCGCATCTTCCGCAAGAAGAGAGACAGTGACGTCGGTCAGTGAGTCGGCGGCGCAGCAGAAGGAGTGGAGAGCGTATTTATTCCCACTATCTATAAGAGAGCACGCCTCATCCAAGCGAAGCAGCATGCCACACACAATATCAATAAATGAACACACAACAATGCAGCATTGAACACCAAACCAAGCCGAAATGAGCATTGCATCGCACTTTTACTCCTCTCGAAGACTTCAGCCGAGCACGTTATGCGACTGGCTGCTCCAGCGCTTCGATGCACGGAGTGATTGCTGCCCAAAGATCCTCCGACTTGTCCTCGTGCGACTTGTGCGCTTTCTCCAGCGACGCTTGGAGCTTCGACGTCCAGCGAGCGAGACTCGGCAGGATTCGAGCATGCGGCTGCTTCTTCACCTTCGACTTCTCCCTCTTCGCCTTGATCCCATTCAGGAGGAACAGCAGCTGGCAGGACTGGTAGAACACGACGCGCTCAAAGTACTTTGCATCGTCCAGCGCCTCGACCAAGTCGTCTACGCAGCCGTCCACGAACTCGGCGGCAGCTCCATCCTCAGCAACGTTCTCGCTCTCGAACGCAAACGCCACGCACTCGGCGTTGAGCAGGTAGATGAGCGAGAACAGGTTTCGCCAGCGACAGAGCAGCTGCTGGTGGAACGACAGCTCATCCTCGTCGCCGCCGTCGTTCTTGCCGCGGCGGCGCTTCTTCGCCAGGTTCGCCATGTTCTCGTCGCGCACGATGTTGCTGAACTCCAGTAGCAAGCGCGTCACCCACTGCGACAGCGCAGCAAGCGCCTCGGGTGGTGCGAAAAACGCAGATGGCTGCAGCTTCTTCAGCTCGCTCTTGACACCGAAGCTCTTCGCTGACTTCTTCATCAACACGGATGCTTTCTGGGACACGCTCGCGCTCTCAGCCATCAGCGTGAACTTGGCAAACACCTCGAGCAGACGCATGACGCGGAACGAGTTCGCCTTGTAGAGCTCCAGGAACTGCGCCGAGTCCATTTCGAGCACGGGAGCGACGCATCTCTGCAGCGCCATGAAGAGCTGATCCGTCAGTTGCTTCGGACAGCGCACGACTGGAGACTGGGCGATGTACTCTGCAGCGCCGAGCACCACGGTCGGGTTCAGCTTGAATGCCGACGATGACTCGCCCTTCTTTGTCTTCTTCTTCTTGTCGTCACCCACAATGTACGCGTTGTCCTTCCACTGGTGCAGGAATCGAACGAGTTTGGATGTCAAGAACGGCAGCTGGTTCCACTTCGCGAGACAGTTGATCATCGACTCGAGCAGTCGCTTGCTTGAGCTCTCATCCATGGCCATCAGACTCTCGACCAGCCGCTCTAGCAACGTGCCTTCACTCAGCTCGCCCAAGTAGCCGACGATCTTCCACACCGAGCCGAGAGCTTCTTGGTCGAACGGACGGTCTTCGCCGTACGCCAGCAGAAGCGCTTCGATCGACTGCACTGGCAGCTGCTCTGCGACAAACGACTTGCACTCGGCGTAGCGAGGATCGGTCATCACCTTCTCGTGGACACTGCTGAGCAGACTGCTGATCACCTCCAAGACAACAACCTGCCCAACGACGCTGAAGCCCTCTTCATCCTCGTCGTCATCCTCGTCATCCTCGTCGTCTTTGTCTTCCGGATCCTTCAGCCTTCGCGAAACGAAGTTCAGAGAGCACCGCAGGAGCAGCGCAGACAGCTTGCAGACCGACCCAACGGACGCGTGCTCGGCGACGCTGCCGTAGAAGACCATCGCCGCCTCCGGGTTCTTCTTCACGAGCGCAAGACAGCGAGCCACCTGGGAGGAGCCGCCCACGCTCTGCGGGAAGTACGAGTTCAGGAACAGCGACACGAGTTGCTTGCGCACAACCGGGCTGTCCTTGTCGAGCACCAGGCGCTCGAGCAAGTCGTCCACTGGCACCACGTCGTAGAAATGCAGGTTCCGGATGCTTTTGATGCGCACGAGGAGCGCAGCAAACTCGGCGCGGACACGCTCGTTGCGATCGTTCATCAGCGGAGCCAACTGTGTGCAATCACAAGCATTGGCGCGTTAGAGCTGGGCAAAGGGTGATGGCAAGAGAGACTCGTACCATCGGGAGAAGCGGCTTCAGGATCGAGTGCGAGTTGTGGTTGTCCAGGATGAACTGCACGCCTTCAAAGACCGCAGCGCGAACGGTGCTCGACGACGCATCGTTCACGAGGTCGACGATCAGCTTCGAGATAAAGCACCGGATGGTCTCCGCTGGCAGCAGCTCCCAGTACACGGACAGCACCTTGGACACTCCCTGGATCGCTGCGATGCGCACTGCTGGGTGCGAGTCTCCGAGCAGCTCCTCAAACGCGTCGAACTGCTTCTGCAACGTCAGGTCCATCTGCTCGTTGTTGAACTGCGGATCTCGCAGCGGGAAGTTGTCGAAGAGCAGCACCGCAGCCTGGCGCCGCACAGAGTCGTTCGCGGCTTTCACGCCTCGCCACAGGATCGGACTGCAAATCCGGAACAGCATCTCGTCGACGCCTGTGTGTCGCTTGTTCTCGAAGAAGATCTGGAGAACGCTGCGCGTGGCCGTGAAGAGCGAGATGCTGCTCGCGTGCACCGAGTCGTGAATGAACCGCTGGATGCAGTCTTCCTCGATCTTCTCTCTCGCCGCGCCAGTAGATCCGACCCAAGCCTATGCAATCGGACATCGCAGCAGCGCGCACACACACACAATGTCAGCCAAGACGACACACTAGCAACACCGATGTGGATGCACATCTTCCGCACCTTGAAGTAGATGCTGCCGTACTTCTTCAGGATCGAGCGCCGCTGGTTCGGGATCTGGTTGCGGATCGTCTGGTTGATGTCGCTCACGAACGGCAGGTGGAGCTCGAACAGGAAGCTCAGGAATGGGATCGCGTCGGGCGACCGGAATAGGTTTGGCTGGATGTAGCAGCGCAGCAGAATGTCGCGCAAGAGGCTGAATAGCAATGAAGCAGTACGCAGAGAAGCATGACAACGATTGGTGAGTGAGTGTGAGCGAAAGACAGGCGAACAATCCAGTCAGGGTCGCCAGATATCCCAATGACGCACCCACTACTCTCGTCCTCGAAATCGAGCAGCTCGAGCGCGTCTTTGATCGCATAGAGCCGCCGCACGGGATGCTTCCTGGAGTTGAACGAGCCGGCCGCCGGACACTCGTACGAGCGCACGATCAGGTACGGCAGCAGCTGCGTCACGAGGCTGTGCGCCATGCCGTGGAAGTTCTGCTTCCAGCAGCTCTCGCAGAGCATCGCGATCGAGTCCTGCACCGCCAGCACCTTGTCCGGCTCGCCGCGCAGCCGCAGCAGCTGCCCGTGCAGGTTCTGCGCGATCGCGAAGACGCGCGCGGGGCTGATCGCGGCGTCCTTCGCGTCCACGAGGACCATCGCGAGCTGCGCAATGGCGTCAAGCGTCTCGAGGTGGTCATCGTCCGTGTCTACCGTGCCGGTGATCCGGAGCGCCTCTGGGTAGAGCTTGTCGAGCGTCTCGCCGGGCAGCTCGCGCACCTGCTCCTCCAGGTCGCTGTCGTCGGACGGCGCCGCGTCGCCTTTCTTCTTCGCGTTGCCCTTGCGCTGCTGCTGCTGGCGCAGCTCCAGGAGGCGCCGCAGCGGTAGCGCGTCGCCCTCAGCGAACGCCTCGATCGCTTCCGCCACGGTCGTCACCATCGCCCGCTTGCTGGTGCTGATGCTGCAGCTCTGTCTCGTTTATTCCGATTCGGAGATGGAAATGGCGCTCAAATTCAAAACCCGCGTTTTGGTCATTTGTCCGTGTCTGTTGGTGGATGGCACTAAAGCGAGGTGTAGAGTTAAGCTTAAACGCGTGAAAAGGCGAAATGCTACCTCGCATGAAAGACTGCATTGAATAGAAGCACCTGTGAAAAAAGACCAAGTTGCGTCGAGAAGGTGCCATGTCCGTAATCGCAAGCGCTCGCCCTCGCTACAAGGTCCTGCACCTCTCCTCATTGGCTCAAATCCTCTCCACTGTCTATCTTATTGGCTGAAATGCATCATTACGCATTCTAATTGGCTGAAAAGGCGAAAGATTGCCTCGCGCGAGCGAGATCCGAGGAAGCTTTACACCACACAATCAGCCCCCGAGCCAACAGCCCAAGTCGCCCCTTTGCAAGCAGAGCCAAGGAAGCAGCAGCAGCAGACCAGCAGACAGACACGGACGATGGCGGACCTGGTAGTCGACGGCACGCGCACGTCGGGCAAGGACGTGCGCGAGCAGAACGTGACGGCGGCCGTGGCCATCGCCAACATCGTGAAGAGCTCGCTCGGCCCTGTCGGGCTCGACAAGATGCTCGTGGACGACATCGGCGACGTCACGATCACGAACGACGGCGCCACGATCCTCAAGCAGCTCGAGGTGGAGCACCCGGCCGGCAAGGTGCTCGTGGAGCTCGCGGGGTTGCAGGACCAGGAGGTCGGCGACGGCACCACGTCCGTCGTCATCATCGCCGCTGAGCTCTTGAAGGTGCGTTGCATTTTGAAGAAAAAGAGATCTTTACGATCTTTTGCTTTTGTTGTATGCGTGGCTGGATGCAGTGTTGTATGTGTATGGCTTTGCTAACCGTTGTATGTGTGTGTCTGGCTGTGTTGCTGGTATGTGACGACGAACCCGACAGCGAGCGAACGAGCTGGTGAAGAACAAGATCCACCCGACGTCGATCATCGCCGGGTACCGGCTCGCGATGCGCGAGGCCGTCAAGTACATCAAGGAGAACCTGAGCGTGCCGGTGGATTCGATCGGACGCGAGAGCCTCATCAACGCCGCGAAGACGAGCATGTCGTCGAAGATCATTGGCCCGGAGAGCGAGTTCTTCGCGAAGCTCGTGGTGGACGCCGTGACGTCGGTCAAGGTGGTGGAGGAAGGCGCGAAGGGCAAGTCGAAGGCACGCTACCCGGTGAGCTCGATCAACATCCTCAAGGCGCACGGCAAGAGCGCGCTCGAGACGCAGCTCGTGGACGGCTTCGCGCTCAACTGCACGAAGGCGTCGCAGCAGATGCCCAACTACATCAAGCACGCGAAGATCGCGCTGCTGGACTTTGATCTGCAGCGCCACCGCATGCAGATGGGCGTGTCCGTGATCGTGAACGACCCGGCGCAGCTCGAGCACATCCGCCAGCGCGAGATTGACATTACGAAGGAGAAGATCCAGAAGATCATCGACGCCGGCGCGAACGTGATCCTGACCACGAAGGGCATCGACGACCTCTGTCTCAAGTACTTTGTCGAATCGGGCTGCATGGGTGTGCGTCGCTGCAAGAAGGAGGATCTGCGCCGCATCGCGAAGGCCACGGGCGGGCAGGTGGTGCTCACGCTCGCGGACCTCGAGGGCGAGGAGACGTTCGACCCGACGACGCTCGGCGAGGCCGACGAAGTCGCGGAGGAGCGCGTCGGCGACGGCGAGCTGATTTTCATCCGCGGCTGCAAGACGCGCCGCTCCACGACCGTCGTGCTGCGCGGTGCGAACGAGAACATGCTCGACGAGATGGACCGCTCGATCCACGACTCGCTCATGGTCGTGAAGCGCATGCTCGAGAGCAACCAGCTGGTGGCCGGCGGCGGCGCCGTCGAGGCCGCGCTGTCGATCTACCTGGAGAACTTTGCCACAACGCTGGGGTCGCGCGAGCAGCTCGCGATCGCCGAGTTCGCTGACGCGCTGCTTGTGATCCCAAAGACGCTCGCGGTGAACGCTGCGAAGGACGCGTCCGAGCTCGTCGCGCGTCTGCGCGCGTTCCACAACACATCGCAGAGCGACGCGACGAAGCGCGAGCTGCGCTTCTCGGGGCTCGACCTCTTGGAAGGCACGGTGCGCGACAACCTGGCGGCGGGCGTCGTCGAGCCGGCGATCAGCAAGGTCAAGAGTCTGCGCTTCGCCACGGAGGCTGCGATCACCATCTTACGAATCGACGACATGATCAAGCTCAATCCGAAGGAGCAGCAGGAGCAGTAAGCCGCTCGCTCTGTCCCTCCCGTAAGTGAATGGATGGATGGATGGATGGATGGATGGATGGAGGAGCAGCTCGGCAGTTTAGTCTCTTTTTAGGGTGAGCAGGTGGGTCTCTAAGAGAGGAGAAGGCGAGGGAGGCTCTCTCGCTCGCTCTCCTCTTTTCTCTATCGCTCTCGTATTCTCATATAGCATTTCCCCTTTTCTATATCACTCCGTGCGCTCAAACGTCGTCTTCCATGGCTGCGGCGGCGGCCGCCTCGGCTTCCTCGCGCTGCTGCCGATAATCCACGGCCGCGAGACGCTCGTCCTCCGTGATGGCGGTGCCGTCGAGTTTCTGGAGACTCGGGAGCTGGAGAATGAGCAGCAGGCGGTAGTTCTCGCTCTCCGTCACAGGGTTGCCCGAGAGCTCCAGGTCGCTCAGGCTGGGCAGAAGAGCGAGCTTCTCGAGAGCTTCGAGGTTCTCGATCTGCGGATGGGTGGATAGCAACTTTAGTGTCCATGCGTGTTTGGTACGTTCGTGTCAGATCGAGAGGACGCACGTTGTTCTGCTGCAGTGCCAACGAGCTCAGCGCCGTGAGACTCTCGATGCCGCTTACGTTCGAGATCTTGTTCTCTTGCTGCATGGCAAAGAGCAATCGTCACACACACGGACGCTTGGGTCAGCGAGAAACCAATGTCGAGCATCAAGAGTCGAGGGCTTCGACACCAACCAGTTCCAGGCGCTCGAGCTTCGAGGTTTCGCCGCTGAGGCTGCTGAGGTCCTCGATACTGTTGCGCGACGCCTCGAGGATGGTGAGCGACGTGAGTCCGCCAAGTCCGGCAAGGCTCTCCAGGAGGTTGCCTGATCACACAACGAAGAGATCATATCTGAGTCAGCTCTCCGACACGTTGACACTCGAAGTGATCACTTGAGGACACTACCGCTGATCGTCAGTGAGCTGAGGCTGTTGCTTTGGAAGCCCTGCAGCGTCGGGATCTGGTTCTGTGAGACGTCCAGCGCCTGCACACTCACACGCATCAGCAGCGCAGCCTTACGATACGCATCGCCATTCTATGCAACCGCTACCTGCAGATACGCCTGCGGAAGACTGAACGGCGCAGCGATTGCATTCTCCGCCAGGTTCGCGCACACGAGGTACGCCAGCTCTGCCAGCGGCGAGACATCGGCGATCTGGTTCTGCGCCAAGTTGACGAACAGCAGGTGCGGGTAGTTCCGGATCGGCTCGAGGCTCACGAGCTCTTTGCCCTGTAGCCACGCATGTCACACACGTCAACTCAACTGCGTCCAGCACCAGAGTCTCCCTTCGCAATAAACTTGAGTGAGAGATCTCGCACCACGACGTCCAGTGCCGTGAACGCGTAGCCCGAGTCGTCGACGACGCGGTCGAGGCGCGAGAGCCCCTCCATGTACGCCTGCACATTCGTCTCGTCCGCCATATTGCGTCGCTTCTCTTCTCGTTGAACGCTGATCTATGGACAGAGCAGCGCAGGACTCGTCCGGTCGGAGAGGATGGCGCTTCGCGACGAGTCTCGCGTCGCGCTGCGAGTCCGAAACGGCGAACGAAACCTTTTCTTGTCGAGCGTGAGCGGCGTCGCCTCAAGAAGCCCAAAAACAATCGAGCGCCACCTCAGAGAGAACAGCAAGAGAGAGCTCCATCCGAACCAGCCTCGGAGCGGCTGCTGCTGACGTGAGATGGCTGCGAGTCCCCGCAACTCGCTCACAGGCGCCGACATGGCGGCGCTCATGGCGCTGGCGCCGTCCATGGCGACTGATGACGACTCGCAGTGTAATCGCTCTCTATCGCCGTTCTGCACCGTTCTACTGGTGCTGGTTGCGTGGACTAAACCTCACACGATCCTCTACTTCTATGCTCTCCCCCGTTCTGTTGTGTGTCGTTCGACGCGGCGCTAGTCCTGCCGTGGAAGATCGCGTTCCGCGTGCAGTTCCAGAGCGAGAAGTTTGGGCTGCGCTTCCACCCAGCGCAGTTCCCAGACACGGGCAACGGCATCTACACGATCCGTCTCTTGGAGCTCACCAAGGTATCATCTTGTTGGGGAAACCACACTGTTGCGGGTCAGCGAACAGTTGTCTCTAGTCTTTCGTGTCTGTCCTAACATTGTCATGGCAGGGATCTGATGGCAATGGTCCAGCGCAGCACTACAACGCGTCTCTCAAGCCTGACCAGGAGCACTTGTGCGTACTTCGCGGAGCTTGACAGTGATGGTATCCCTTCATCCATGCGACTGACTAGCTCGTCGTGTCCTCCAGAGTGCTTCGCCCAGGACTGTACCTCACGCACATCAACGACGTCCATCTCGTCGACGTCCCGTGCGAGAACGTGATCCAGAGCCTGCAGAGCGTGCCGCGACCCGTGACGCTGCGCTTTGTGGACGTGGAGGCGGGCGTCGTGACGCGCCATGAGCTGCGCGACTCGCTCGTGCTCGACCCAGAGTCGCTCGCCGCGATCTCGTGGCACCCTGGCGCCTCGGGAGCTCCGTCTCCAGCCTATGCGAACGCGAACGGGTCGTCGACGCCGTCGAAAAGCCGCCCGTTCAGTCCGATTGGGTCAGCTGGACCGGCGTCGCCGAGAGCAGCAGGACAACCGATCTACAAGATCATCCTGCTTGGCACCACCGGCGTCGGCAAGAGCAGCATCCTGGCGGTCGGCGTGAGTGGCGACGACGCCTACGCGGTGCGTTGCTCCTTGAGTGTTGACTCGTGTGGCAAGACTGCGGGCTGGAACTGCGAGAGAACTCACAAAGCTGATTGTGCTGTAGGAGCGCCGACCGACGACGCTCGAGCCTGAGTTCGGCTCGATCGAGATCTCTGATCCAGACACCTCGAATCCGAACGTGAGTCACCAAGCTCGCTACCAGTTCTCACTCTGCTGATCCGCCGAGCAAGCTCACCCAACTCTCCATTTGCACGCCACTGCTGCGATAGAAGCTCAAGGCGCGCATCTGGGACACTGCCGGTCAGGAGCGCTACCGAGCGATCACGCGCTCGCACTACCGGCGCGCTGACGGCGCGTTGCTCGTGTACGACGTCGCGGATCCCGACAGCTTCGAGAAGCTGGGCGAGTGGCTCAAGACGCTCCAGGAGACGGCTGAGGACTCGCTCAAGTGCATCGTGGTGGTCGAGAACAAGGCTGATCAGCTGCCGGAGCTGCAGTCGTCGAGTCGCCATCGCCCGCCTCGACCGAGTTCGTTCGTGCAGGAGGAGCGCGTGCAAGCGTTCTGCCAGGACCACGGACTGCTCTTCGCGCGCACGTCGGCCAAGATGAACGCGCAGGCGGCCAAGTGGGACGCGCAGCAAGTGGGCGATGTCGTGCGCAAGCTGCTGCTGAGCATCCACGCGGCCACGCTCGAGCGCGGCCAGAGCCAAGCTGGTGGCAGTAGTGGCTCGGGATTCGGCAAGGAGCGCGCGGCAGGCGACGGCAAAGTGGTGCTCATCGACTCGCCGCGAGGCTCGGGAGGCGGCAAGCCTCGCGCCGACTCGCTCGCAGACAGCTGTGGCTCCTGTGGTAAAAACTAGAACGCCATTTCCACCTTGCTTCTTTCCTAGGCGTTAATGAGCTCATTTGATATGCTGCTGCTGGTGAGGACTCACTTGGAGGAGTGGGCTTGCTGCTGGAGGCGGCAGAATGCGCCGGGACACTGGTGGACCGGCGCCAGGAAGCCGCTGCGATCCATCTCGTCCAGTAGTCCGTCGTACTCGACGCGCGAGCAGAATGACCCAAAGCCCAGCAGCTGCATAATCGCGTTCTGCACGCCGAGCCCCGAGAGGATGCACTCAGTGGACGGGAGACATGGTCGCAGGCGAGGTTGCTGCGAGCGCGTGTGCTGTTGCTGCTGCTGGGAGTCTTCAGCATCTGCCTGGCTCTCTGCAGCAGAGACTGTCGATGCTGGTGTCGCTGGGACGGCTTTGTAGATCTTGCGCTTCTCGAAGCATTGGAGACACGACGAGCGTCCCGGAGCCACAGACAGCACTTCGCCCGAGATGCCGTTGCCGCCGACAAAGACAAACACGAAGAGCGCGCCGAGCTCGCAGCAGAGCTCGTTCAGCGCACTCGCCAGCTCACGGTTCTCGACGCACAGGAATACGACATGGAGCAACCGATTCGCCTGGGAGTCCAAGGCTCTGGGCTTTGCTCCTGGGACTTGGCTCAATGCTGCGTCCTTGTGGGTCTCTGGCTCCGAACCTCTCGTCTCCGAATCGCTGCTTGACTCGTCATCACTGGACTCGCTCGAGATCTCGGAGCTCTCGCTGCTATCGTCACTGTTCCAGTCGTCATTGCTGCTGCTGATCTGTGTGGTCACACGTTTGCTGTTTCCCGCGGCAGCCGCCGATCGCAGAACGCGGATCGTATCCTGGACTCGACCTACTGCGACGCCAGCAGCGATCACGCGGACGTCCGGGTTGAGCTTGCGCAGCGCGGCCGCGAGCCGCTCGTCCTTACGTTTGCCCACGTCCTGCGCCTGGAACTGCATGTAGCTCAGGTCGGAGAGCGCGATCTCCGCATTGTCGATCAGCACGAGGCTCTTGACGCCGCTGTTGGTGATGTGCAGACACGCATCAGTTGGTACGTGAGCACGAAGCATGAAGCACCGCACAACACGACAGGGACACCTCACTATCTGGTGAAAGCCTCGGCCGTAAGCGCTCCCATGCCGTTGAGCCCGACGACAGCGACGCCGATGTCTTGCAGCCGCTGAATGCACGCATCACCAATGAACGAGCGTGAGCATCAGAACAGCTCATTGTGTCAATGATGAAGAAACATGCCAAACACTCACCTCGATGCCGCGGAGCACACCGCGCTCGTTGTTCGCGAGAATGTGGCTGTACGGGTTCGCGCTCGGCTCGGTCAGCGCCGAGAGCGCGTCCCTCGACGGCCGCACAGGGAACTCCATCTTGCTCGCGAGCCGCAGCGCGTTCTGCAGGTCCTGCACGCTCGACTTGAGGCGGCGCACCTGCAATCTCGGACAGACCGATCAGCAGTGCACTGGCGACGTCACTGCCACAGTATCGCTTGCGCCGTGCGCCAGCACGAACCTCATGCGCGGTCTTCTCCTCCGCATCCATCGCTACCAGCCTATGCGCTGCAGGCGCTTGCCACCTGCTCGCGACGCTTGAACGTCCTGCAGATCTGGACAAACTTAGCGCCACTGTCGCCGCTTCAGAGCGACCCGCCACACATGCCGATCATTCTGCGTGTCATGTGCCAGCTCTCGCGTGCATGGGGCTGGACGTTCGTCCTCGCGGTCATGCGCGCGATCGAATCGCATACACACACGCATACACACACGCGCGCGACAGCCTTTCCTTCACGAGGCTTCCCATTCATCCACCTTCGCGCGATGTTGCACTCTTCCAGATGTCTACGCGACCAGCGCCGAGAGGAACAAGATTCGTTCTATCCGGCCAGCACGAAGTGTGTCGCTTGGTGTCCCTCCTCACGGGAAAGCGTTATGCGCCGAGTCCATCATTCTTTTGAATGCCGCCGCACGAGAATGTCCTCCACACCTCGAGTCTGTGTTTAGCTGTCGCGCTTTGTGCATCGTCGTGAGGAGCAGCGAAGGCGTTCTTTTTCTTCCCTCTTTATAACCTCACAGAATCAGATGATCGAAGCTGCACAGTCCGTCGCTGATCAAGTTCACGTCTGCTGCGTTTTCGGCCACAATCACAGTCCGTCACATATTCTCTACACTTGAACAGCAGCAGGCGGTACTGGTCTTGCAGCTCGTGAACCCTTCTTGAAGAACGAGCATGAAGAGCTCCTTGAGTTTTAAAATGGAGAGCGACGCGACACATCGGAGCTCGCCATTCCCCGATTCTCGCTTCGCGGCGCGGAAGAGATTAACCGGATGACGATGGCGCAGCAGGTGCGCGCGGAGAGCTGCTTCGGCGGCGTGATCGAGTTCTACGTGCCGCCGTACCCGCCCGCGTACACGCCGATGGCGGTGCCGGTGCCGGAGCAGAGCGAGTCGCTCAGCCAGATCGGCGTCACGCTCGTGCGGCGCAGCGGCACCATGGCGTCTGCGTCTGCGTTCGCGCTGAGCCGCAAGCAGGCGATGGAGGCGCGCTTCGTGTTCAAGCTGCAGCAAGGCGACGCGTTCAGCAAGTACGTGTCGCTCACGCGCAGCGAGTTCAACCAGATGATGGCAGAGCTCAAGACCGCGTTCCCGGAGCAGCTCGAGTCGCACTTCGTCGTGGACGTCAAGAAGATCTGGTGCGTGTATCTCGTCGATGAGAGCTCTGATACTCGAACCAGCTGCGTACACGAATGCTAACTGTGGCGCTGTTTGTTTGTGTGTTTGTTTGCTCGTGTTGCTCGAACACGCCAGGTTTCTCCGGTTCCACCGCACGTACCTGCAGACAGAGCAGGATCTGCTACACACGTTCCGCCAGCTCGTGATGATCCCAGAGGTGCTGGAGAGCACGTTCTTCCACCGCTCACTGTCACTCTTGATCACCGAAGCGATGGAGCTCGTCGCGCTCGCGGAGCGGATACGCGCGACGAAGAAGCGCGCGCAGCAGATCCACGCGCTCATGGACGAAGAGACGAGGCGGATGGCGAGTTTGAGCCACCAGAACGACTACGAATACGCCGAGCTGGTGTTCTCGAAGCTCTGCACGGCGTCGCGCTACTTGTGCACGCAGACGATCCGACAGCCACTGCTCATGTACGACCACGAGGTGTTGCTCAAGATCACGTCGATGACATTCCCGCACCGCGTGCGCGTCGTCACAGGTCCTGGCGACCACGTGTACTTCAACCTGAAGCGGCGGCACAAGCTGTGGCATCTCGCCGACGCGTTTGGCAACGAGCTCGCGCAACTCATCGAGGAGAGCGACTTTGACGAGCACGACGAGGCGTTCAGCGGCGGCAGCACGAACGCGCGACTGAGCTCACTGCTGGATCGCGCGCGGTTCCAGCGCTACACGGTGCGGCGCGCGTTCCCTGCGTGCCGCGTGCACCAGTACAACCAGAACTTCCAGCTCGTGCCGTGCATCACGGCGGTGGGCGACCGGAAGACGAAAGTGGTCGAGATCCACTCGATCCCGTCCTGCGGCGCGTTCGCGAGCCTCGGCACGATCTTCGCCGAGCCGCAGCCCACGACGGCGCCGCTGTCCGTGTCGTTGCACCAGCGCAAGAGCGGCGGCGCCAACACGCTCGTGTCGTACAAGATCACGGCGCGCCATGAGTCGGGCTTCACGTTCTTCCTGGGCAACTACACGCGCAAGACGCGGCAGCGCGTGCAGCTGCAGGTGCACCCGGGGCAGGACCTCATCGCGATGCTCATGCTCGCGCAACTCATCGACGCGTTCGTGACCTCCTGAAGCGCGTTTCAGGATTGTGATTGTCAGTTTTTAAGCTAGTTGAAAGCAAATTTCAGTATTGTAAGTGTCAATTTCCAGCAATGTGGTTTGTCAACATTTTCATATAGTTGTTAGTTTTGACGTCTTCAGAGCACTCTTGCCCTAACTTTACTACTTTACAACAATACAGTATAACTTCGCGTGACGTGGTTGTCTAAGACTCGCTGAATGGTAGGGCACCCTCAGCATCGACACCACCTGCGTCTCCATGCTCAAGCACGGCAAGAGCGACCCCCACCCGCCTGTGTCCGAGCCTTCATGTGTTTTCAACATTATGAACCTCAACATCAGATGATCAAACTTCAACTTCCGATGTGCTGGTTTCAGGGTTTGCTGTGCCTACTTTCCGTAATGTCATGCTTTCCTGGATTGCATGTTGCGCTAGCATTCGCTTCTGTCAACATTATCCCACAGTTGCGCAACATAGCCAGATTGCATCACCGTCGCGCTCTGCGGAACGTCATGCGTGCAGTTCGCCACAAAAGCTCCAACCGCAGCGGAAGAACATGGCTGCGTCGCCGACGAGCACGCGCCGCCGCCAGCAGGTCGTCCTCCTCTGCCTTCTCTTCCTCGTGCTCGCGAGTGGCGTCTCGCAGGCGCTCGTCATCGAGAGGTGCGCCTTCTGCCGCCTGCGTCCTCTGATCTCCATGTCGTTTCGACCAACTGACTGACTGAGCTGCTAACTCGCTTTCGGTGCGGCGATCTGTCGTCTGACTGCATCCGTCTCTGTGTGTGTGCGTGTGCGCGCTACAGTCCGTCGTGCGAAGTTCTCACGCATGTGTACGTGGTAGTTACACTGCTGTGTCTGCACGAAAAGCGCTGCTGTTGTTGTATTGATTAACTGTGTTCGATTTGCCTGCAGCTCTGGCGAGTTCACGAACCGAACCGTGCTGGAAGAAGGCGCGATCTCCAACTACGACGTCGTCGCAGGTGCGCGCTCTTGACTGCCGGCGCGTGTGTGTGCAGCGCTCGTTGCTATGGACCTGACGCCTGTTTGTGTGTGTGCGGATGTATGTAATACAGTGACGCCTTTTCACGCGTGCGAGTCGCTCAGCCACATGGATCTGACCGACAAGATCGCGCTCGTGGTGCGCGGCGAGTGCAACTTTGTGCAGAAAGTCTGGAACGCGCAGCGCGCGAACGCCACTGCTGTGATCGTCATGGACAGCGAGTTGCGTCTCGAGTGCGTGCTGTTGCTCCGTGGTGCACTTTGCATGAGAGTGTTGTGTATGATAATGTTTTGGCTGACGCTGTTATATTGCGTTGCTTGTGTGTGCAGAGCGCCGTACCACATCATCATGCAGAAGGATCAGCACGCGTCCAACATCCATATCCCGTCCGTGTTCGTGTCCTACGCCGCCGGAGCGAAGATCCTGGCGTCGATGCATCAAGCGACGCCGTGGAGACCTTTCAAGTTGACGCTCAGCGACTACGGCGAATGTACGGACTCCAGTATCGCCCCTTTCACTGCCAAGCTTGTTAGCTGTCGTTACACAGACTGACCTTGTTGTGGCAATGGATCGTGGACACGCGCAGTGCCGGCGTCCAAGACGAGCAACAGCCTGCTGAAGCGCATCGTCGCGTACGTCTTCCTCGTCTCGGTCGTCTGCGTCTTCTCCAGGTACGGCTGGCGACGTTGATCTCCTCTGGATGCTGGGGAACTTCGGTTCCGTGCACACGCATGTACTGATGGATGATCGATTGTGAAACTGAAACAGCGGGCTGAGCCTCATGTCGTCCGCTGTCTTCCAGTTCATCGGCAAGCGGCGCCGCACGCGCGCGTCCAGGAAGCTGCCGGTGACCAAGTACCGACGCAACCTGCAGCGCAGTCTGCTGCAACAGCTGCTGGAGCAGCAGAATGTCATCGACCACATCCCGCTGGACGCGAGCGACGACGAAGACGAGTACACGCTCGTGGATGCGTCGCTGTCATCGGCAGCCCACAGCAGTGCCGAAGAAGAGACGTGCTCGATCTGTCTCGATGATTTCCAGATCGGCGTCAGCGTGAAGGTAGGGAGAGCGATCGTTTCTCGAGTGCTGCAGAGTGTGTGGCATAACTCGCGTCTGACTCGCGTCTGCTGTGCTCGTCAACCAGGTGCTTCCTTGCCAGCACTTTTACCACGTGCACTGCATTGAGCCGTGGCTCGAGCGGCAGAGCAGCTGCTGTCCGCTCTGCAAGCAGGACGCGATCTCGACGGACCCCGGCGCGCCGCCGAAGCGCATCTTCGGCTTCACGATCCCGCGCGTCGAGCAGATCCTGCAGCACGAACACGTGAGTTTGTAGCTTGTGACGTCCATCTGTTTCTTGCATTTACGGATGGAGAAAACAAAGCAACGGGCTGACACAAGATGTTGCGTGTTTGTTGCTGCAGGTGTTCCACACGTTCTTCCTCATGTTGCCTGCGAGCATCGTGAGCTGCCTCATCGTGAACAGCGCAGCCTCGATCATCAGCAGCCTCTGGCCGTGAGAACGGACGCTCGCGTCTCCGCCTGCGTCTCTCCAGTCAGCCGTCTCCAGGGGATCGTCACAGTGTATCTACTTCCATCTCTCCATCTCTCTCGCTCTCCCGCTCGCTCTCTCTCTAATATTTAAAATCAAACGAGATCATGTGCTTTACCTGCAGCCTTTCGAGCCAACGGAGAGCGAGTCGGCGAGCGCGCTCCAGCATATTGATTGTGCTGCTGCTGCTCGTCTTCTTCCTTGCCAGCACTGCTGAGGAGCGCGACGCTCGACTGGTCGTTCGTGATCGACAGCACGCGCGCTGGCGACGGCAGCGGCGACGCGACCCCCGCGGCTTTCAGCTGCGCGTGGCGACGCAGACGGTAGAACGCGTAGATGAGCTGCGTGCGGCGCGACGTCATGCGATGGAACTGGTTCACGCCGAGCAGCTTGAAGATCGAGAGCGCCACTTTGTACGGATCCGCGTACGTCTCCCGAATCGCAAGCTCCTGCTCGAGAGTCGCTGGTGGCGCCTGCGGCACAGCCTCCGCCCAGCCAGCACCACCAACTGCTGCTGCCACAGCCGGCTTCGTCGAGCCGTACGTCTTGGCTTCAGCGCCAGTACGCTGCTGCTGCTTTTGCTGCTGCTTTTTGGCATCCTTGCGACGGTCCGAGAGTGACCTCTGCACGATCGCGCTCATGCCCGAGATGCGCATGAAGTAGAATGCGACCGTGAGCGAGAGCAGCACGATCATGGCCGTCACCTGCTTGTGTCCGGCGACCTGGAGGAACACGAACGTCATCGTGAACTCAAAGAGCACGAGACACGCGAACGTGATCGTCACTGCAGTCTGCGCGATGTGGCCGCGGCCGGGGCTGTACGGCATCACGTACAGGAAATTGTACTTGGTCGTGGCGTACTTGAGGTAGAAGTAGAGTGCGCCGAAGGGCGTGATGATCGGCGTCATCACCGTCCCGAGCAGAACCATCATGAAGACGCTGAGGATGAGCGCGTAGTCGTGGCCGTAGAAGTACGGCCAGGGCTTCTTGTTGAACTTCTTCTCTTCGTCGGTCACGGAGCGCGCGAGCACCCACGGCTGGTATGCACTGCGCTCGGCACTGCGCGTGATGTCGAGGATCGCGCCGAGGAACGTGCGCTGGCACACATACGAGATGAAGAACGTGCCCGAGACCTTGTAGAGGAACGACTCGACGTACGACGCGCTGCCGCTCTCGCCGATGCCCGAGACTGCCAAGTACACGGCTGTGATGCCGATGCTCGGCAGGAACACGGAGCTCTGCAGAATGCACACAGGCACGACAATGTTTCACGTGAGCTAGTAGCGAAGCATGAGAGCTACGCCAATTGGATGAAGGACGCACCAGCACGAGGTAGATGAAACCCTTGACGAGGAAGATCTTGGTGCGGCGCGACTCGCTGATCGACGGCTCAGTCATCGTCACGTAGTACAGGAACGCCAGCAGGATCCAGTTCACCGTGATCTGAGCATCGTCATCGAACACACACAAGAGTTTGTCAGGGACGCTCCATGTCTAGCATGCACACGAAAGGCTCCGGTGAACGCACCAGCAGCAGCGACGGCAGGTACGACACGAAGAGCGTCACGAGGAACGTGTGGTGCTGCTCCAAGTCCTTGTAGAACGCGCTGCTCGAATCCAGTTTCACGTACACGAGTACGGCTGTCGGGGACGAGAAAAGTAGCAGCAGCGCGACGGTTGTGACCTGGCGCAACAGGAAGCCAACGACGCCAGTGAACGAGTACGGACGGTACTTGAGGTTCATCCAGATGATGTCGTCCGGCTCTGGCGCGCTCTCGATCACGAGCTTGGACAGGTACGGCGCCAGCTCCGTCGTCATCTCCGCGCGCTTCTCTATGTCGTGCGCGCCGCTCATGCCAGCCTCTTCGTCACCAGCGCCGCCGTCAACACTGCTAGCCGCCGGTCTGGACTTGATCGAGCAGTTGTCGATGGCGTTCCACACTTTGCCCAGGACCGAGTGCGCGTTCACGAGCCTCACAAACTCGTTGCGCTTGCGAGCCGACTCGAAGACGATGAATGCCGCACCCATGCACTTCCGCGAATTGTAGACGCGGATCGCCTCCTCGGGGAAGAAGTCGAGCTCTTCGTCGAGCGACTCGATCGCGGATCGCGCTCGAGGGTCGAGGATCTCGCGGTCACTCTTCATGCTCGAGTAGTGGCTCGGCATTCGCCCACTGCCGCGACGCTTGCCTGGACACAACCAGCTGGACACCTGCTCGTGGTGCCACGCGTACCGGCAGGGCTTGCAGCACAAGTAGGACGAGATCACCTCGGTGGGTGACGGCACGAGCACCGAGCCCGGACAGCAGAGCAGGTTCCAGGACATCGTGCCGTGCTCGTAGCTCGCGTCGAGTATGCGCATGCGCTCGAGCTCGTCCGAGAGCTCGCGCCGGCGGTGCAGGATCGCGTGCACCTGCGTGAGGTCGTCGATGACCGTCACCTCGTCGATGCCCGTGGGGAAGTACTCCTTGAGGATCGCACGCAGCTTCTTGCTGTTGAAGTTTGGCGGCAGGCCGTGGTGGATCAGCACGCTGCGCGCGCCGACGATGCGCTTCGTGCGCTTCTGCAGCGTGGACGAGAGCTGCGACTGGCGGTAGACGAACACGAGCACGCAGGCGGCGACGAGGTAGCAGTACGCCACGTGCACCCAGTACCAGTTGCTATCGAGCGGCACGTTGCTGAACGTCGTCTGCTGGAACGAGGCGTCGTGCTCCGACCTGCCCGACACGTAGTTCTGCCATTCACATGGATAGATCGATAGACAGACAGCGTTAGCTCGGCTGTAGCATCGACGAGACACCGATCACGACGACACATACACAGCACTCACGACTGGGAGCATCACAGCGAGGCTGAAGAACGTCAGCACTGCGAAGAGGCGGCCCGCGTCGACGTGGAACTGCAAATTCAGCGCCGCGGGGATGCCGCACGTGTGGCAAACGTACGCGTCGTGCGCGCCGATCGCGAAGAACTTACGCATGCGCTCGCGCACCGTCGCGCCGAGGATGTCGCTGTACTTGGCTTTGAACACCGCCGGGTCCAGGTCGTCGTAGTTGGCGCGCTCGAAAAGCCCCGCCTGGTGACCTTTCCAGATCGGCAGCTCCAAGCGGTGCAGGCGGCGCCACACGAAGAATGCCATGCCGGCGCCGAAGAGCGCCAGGTTGAAGCCCAGCTCGTACCAGATGCCCTGCCAACCCTGACTCTCCTCCGCCACGGAGATCACGGAGCTCATGGCGCTCAGCGTGTACCGCTCCGTGTCACCCGAGAGCGAGTACGTGAGGTAGAACCGCCCGGGAACGCGACCGAACAGCGTGAACGGCTGCGACTGCGGCACGGGGTCACCCGACGCGTTCGTGTTCACGAACACCACCACGCGCGGCAGCACAAGCTCGTTCATGCGCGTGCCGTTGCCGTCTGCGAGCGTCATCTCCACGCGCACAACCGAGGCGGCGACCACTCGGCACTCGATCCACTGCGTCACCTCGCCGTCCAGCACGACGGTCGTCACGCCTGTCGGCACTTTGATCACGCTCACCGCGTCTCCCGGTTGAGCATCAGCAGCAGCAGCAAGTGGCATGGCGCAGAGCCATAGCGACACGGCTGTAAGCAGCAGCAGCAGCGTTGCCCTCATGCTCGTCTTCGAGATCGCTTTCGTTGGCGCGCTCTTCCTCGTCGTCATGGGAGCATTTGGATTTTGGATTTTGGATGTTCTCCACCTGATTTTCTGTGTTTTTTCTCGAATTTGACTCAGAATCGGATCTCATTTTCAGTAACCTGGTTTTGGCATAAAATGCAACCTCTTTTTGCAAATTATATTTTATTAACTCTCACGTCGGTAAAACGCACCCAGTTTTGTGAAGATCGCGTCATCATGGGATTTTGCCATAAACAATTCGATCCAATTTGAACCAATCAGCAAAATACTTGCACACTAAAGTATACAAATCCTAGTCATTTGGTGTGTAACGATTTCGGGGAGAATCTGAGAATCTGAGAACTTCCCCACATCGTTGCGCATCAAATGACTAGGATTTGTATACTTTGGTGTGCAAGCATTTTGCTGATTGGCCAATACTAAATCTCTACAAGTCTAAATTTATAAATTTTGAAAGTGAAGTGAAGTAAATTTGATGATTGGCTGAATTAAATTTACCTTAAATTTGTATGCATTAGTGTGCTGATTGGCTAATAACATGTATATATTAATATATACTCTCAAGCAAAAATAGTGTGACTACACTA
>JAADWH010000252.1:0-31592 GCA_023335995.1 Globisporangium nagaii
AGCAGGGCAACCCTTTAGCGGAAGCTCACACCTGGCGCCACCGACTCGATCCACGTGCGAGACGCGCGAGTAGACACCGGGTAGCCCGCGCGACCGCAGCCGTTTCCCCAGCTGACGACGCCGACCAGCACATCCTCACCGAAGTTGCTTTCGATCAGGGCTCCCCCGGAGTCGCCCTGGCACGAGTCCTTGTTCCCTTCGCCACCGCCCACAGCATGGTGTCATCAACCTCGAGCACCTTGACATAGTCGGCGTTGCTCGTAATCGGGACGTCGACCTTGCGCAGTTCGCTGGACTGTTTGCCGCCCGAGGCAGTGGCATCCCAGCCGATCGCACTCGCACTCGACCCGATCACCGCGCTAGATCCGCTCGCGCCGTCGGGCTTGACTGGCCCGAACTTGCTGCCGCGCTCGAGCTCGAGTGCCAAGAAGTCGTACGAGTTGCTCGACTCGTTGCGGCTCACACCAGCCAAGTCGCACTTGGGAGGAGCGCTATTGTCGACCTGCAAGGGGGAGTCCAACGTCGAAGCCAACGAACGTGCGAGCACGACAACTAATCAGATCTTGCGCATGACTATCGCTGTTTTGCGCAGACACAGACGACGTGCAAGCTGTGAGTTGCATCGGGGAGAGCTTGGTTCTTCCGAGTCGGAAGTGGTGATCTCAAGAGCTTCAGGTGTCATCCTCCAGTCGAGGGTATCAGAAGTGTCGGTTTGTCCTCAGACACGACATCAGAATCCATAAAGAAGCGTCGCTTCATACACCATTTACGAGGAGAAAGAGCCATACTAAACTCCAGATAGACATCGCTCACCGCTGAAATCCAACCGTCGAATCTGCGCAGTTGAGGATCCGGACTTCCATCACCGCGAACGACCATGGCGACGACGACGCGAGCGAAGCAGCCGCTGCTCCGCGCCATGCGCGCCTGCACGCGCTCCACAGGTGCGTCCGCCCTCTCTCCGCAGACGCTCCCGACACGCAGCGTCACGAGCTAAAACTGTATGTCCCGGTCGCTTGCCAGCGATCCGCCCGCAGCAGCGCTCGCTCCTGAACGCCGCGGCGCTGCAGCACGGCTTCAAGCTCCGCAACGGCAGCGCCGCCGCTGCTGCGAGAGCGCTCCCCGTGTGCGCAATCGGCTCTGTGTCGTTCTACTCGAGTGACGCCACGTCGTCTGGCGCGGAGGGTGTCGCGATCGGCGACCGCGTGTACTTGCAGATGCGCGGCAAGCTGTCGAGTGGCGAGAACTTTGGGCAGACGGAGCAGGACAAGCCGCTGACGTTCATCGTCGGCAGCGGCGACGTGATCGTCGGCATCGACGAGGCCGTCATCGGCATGCAGAAGGGCGTGGCCAAGAGCGTGGAGGTCGCGCCTGCGAAGGCGTTCGGCGTCGGCAAGGACGTCCACACGGTCCCGCGCTCGCAGCTCAACCTGAGGTGCACACCTTGCGTTACAGCCGCTCATCGTGGCAGTCGATTGGGTCGTCTAAGCCGAGCTCTATGTTCCTACTCTGCACTGCATGCACAGCCCTGAAGACGAGAAGCAGCTCGCAGTCGGTGTGGGGCTGCAGCTCAAGAACGGGCAGCAGGCGCGCATCGTGCAGGTCACGGCCGAGTCGGTGGACATCGACCTGGCGCACCCGTACGCCGGCGAGACGCTCTTCCTCGAGCTCGAGATCGTCGACCACGTCGCGCGTAGCCAGCTGAGTTCCGCGGAGCGCCTCGTGCTCCCCGAGGAGCTCTCGCCAGGCGACAACGCCACCTTCCCGAGCCGCGGCGACACGCTCGTGATGCACTACGTCGGCAAGCTCGCGTCGAACGGCAGCGTGTTCGACTCGTCGCGCGAGCGCGGGCAGCCGTTCCAGTTCCAGATCGGCGTCGGCCAGGTGATCCAGGGCTGGGACGAGGGCGTCATGCGCATGAGCAAGGGGCAGACGGCGGTGCTCAACATCCCGTCGGCCAAGGGCTACGGTCGCGCGGGAGCTGGCGGCGTGATCCCGCCTGACGCGGACCTCGTCTTCGAGGTCGAGCTACTGGACATCCTTAAGCAGTAGAAGAGGCAGGAGACGCAAGCGCATGTGCCTCATACCACTGAACACCATTCTCAAAGCAAGCAAACCGCTGTGTGTCTGTGTCTCTGTGTGTCTATGTGTATGCACCTTACACGACGCACTCGTGGTCCTCCTCCTGCAAGTACGTCTCGAGGTCCGCGTACTTTGCGACCGCGCCGATCACGACGATCGCGGGCGAGTAGCTCCGGCCGCTCGCCTTCTCCGCAATGTCGGCGAGCGTGCCGAGCAGCGTGAGCTGGTCCGGGTTCGTGCCCGAGTGCACGAGCGCCACAGGCGTGTCCTCCTCGCGCCCGCACTCGACGAGCCCCGCGCAGATCGTCCCCAGCGTGCGCGTAGCCATGAGCAGCACGACCGTGTCGACGTGCGCGAGCAGCGCCAAGTCCATCTCGGCGGGCTTGTGACCCGAGACCACGATGAAGCTCTTGCTCAGCTGCTTGTGGGTGATCGGGATGTTCACGACCGACGGCGCCGCGAGCGCGGACGAGATGCCCGGCACGACCTCGAACGGGCAGTTCGCCTGGCACAGCGCGCGGATCTCCGAGTGCACGCGGCCGAAGACCATCGGGTCGCCGCCTTTCACGCGCACGACGATGTGGCCGTCCTGGCACTTCTGCACGAGTATGGCGTCGATGTCCGTCTGCTTGGCCGAGTCCACCCTGCCGCCACGCTTGCCGACGTACACGACCTCGCAGTCGCGTGGGAGCATGCGGTAGAGCTCGTCGCTCACGAGGTCGTCCACCACCGCGACGGTCGCGACCGAGAGCAGCGCGCGCGCCTTGAGTGTCAGCAGCTGCACGTCACCCGGGCCGGCGCCGACCAGGTACACTTTGCCGCGCTGGGTCCTGGCGCGCGCCTCGCGCAGTGCGTGTCGTGGCGCAACGAAGCGCGTCCACGCGGCGCTCAGCAGCACGCCCGCGAGCGCGCCGACCACCACGTCTCGCGTCGCCACCATTCGCTCTCTGCTAATTGGCTCTTTCTGTGTGTGCGAGTGAGCGTGGGATAATACAGCGGATGTGTTTGCAGAAACGGATCATGGCGCTGACTACATGGAAGTCCAAAACGGTGCTTTGAGCTCCTCGGTAGCGCAGCTGCTTCTCAGTTCTTCAGATTGCATATTGGTCGCGATCGGACACGTGACGCGGCGACACGAGCGCGCAGGCGGCGATGTGGTCCAAGTTCACCGAGTACGCCGAGGGCATCGTCGAGATCGTGGCGCAGGCTGACGCTGCGGCCGCCGCCAGCGCAGAGGCGGCGTCATCGCCGCCGCTCTCTGCTTCTTCGGATGCTGCCGCTGCAGTCACGGAATCCGAACGGCCGATCACGGGCGAAGAGATCTGGTCGCGCTTCACGTCGATCGTCGCGCCGCCCGCTGCGATCGCGGCGCCGCTGTCTCAGAAGCGAGCGAGCGCATCTGCTGGTAGAGCTGCTGTCGAGGACGCGCCGCGGTCGGCGCCGCCGTCGCTCGACCAGCTGCGAGACGCACAAGCCGAGACGCAGCGACGCGCGGGAGCTGCCAGTGACCCTGGCGGCAACGAGCAGCAGCAGCCGTGGAGCTCCAGCAGCAAGACGGTCGACGAGGACGAGCAGGAGCAGTACATCTGCGAGCTCGAGCGCGCGCTACTGCAGCGCAAGAAGCAGAACGAAGTGCTCGAGAAGCAGGTGCGCTTTTTTGCTCGGATGGATCTCTGATGCGCTTGGGGTTTTGCGTGTGCGTATTGCTGCATTATGGACGTGCATGGTGCTGACGTTGCGGATATACAGGTGTACGAGCTGGAATATCGTCACGAGCAGGAGCTACAGCAGGAGCGCGCGCGCTTTGCCCAGCAACTCGCAGAAAAGGTACCGACCGAGTGGCATCACTTGTCTCCATTCCCTGCTGCTTACTGAACTGCGTGACTGAGCCTTATCGTTTTGTGATTGTCGCGTACTCTCGACAGGAAAAGCTCGTTGCGGAGCAAACGCTGGAGATCAAGATTCTCCATGAGCAGCAGCAACAGCAAGTACCTCAAGTAGCAACGCAGGCGGACGAGGCATCAGGCGACGAGAACAAGGAGCTGGTGGCGAAGGTGGAACTGCTGGAGCACAAGCTGCGGGATCTGAACACTCGTCTCGGCGCTGTCCAAGGGAAATGCGCTCTTGTCAAAGTCGGAGAGAGCCCTGGTGGTGGTGCTGCTGGTGCGGATGAAACCCCGACAAGCCCCAGCACCAGCAGTGCAGCATACACCGATGCGCTGCTGGAGATCTCGCGACTGTTGTCTTTGGTGGTGGGCTTGGCGCACAGCGTCGACTCCACGGCGACAGTCGATGAGCTGGTTGATCAGGTTTGTGCTTGTGTCTTGTGGTTGCACACTCCGACAATGTCTGTGAAAGCTTGACGGTTCATGGTATGTTTGAATCGTGTTTGTGTATCGACTAGATCCTGAGTTTGTCGAAGCGAGCGAGCGAGCATGTCGAGCGCATGACGAAGCGACTCGCTGCTTTCGAACGAGAGACTGGCGCGTTCTTGGCGCTGCATGGAGAAGCACCACCGACAGAGCAGAGCACCGAGCCGACCTCAGAGGCGGAAGCAGCGATCGAATCCAAGCTGGCGCGTATTAGCGAGAAGCTCTCGAGGCTCGCAGCAGAGGCCACGGAAGCCAGTCGCCTGCAGGGGAAACTGCACGCACTGGAGGACAAGGAGGAAGAGCAGCTCAAGAAAGTGCTGCACCTGCAGGCCCAAGTGAGCAGCATGCAGGCGAACATGCACAAGACGGACAAGTCGCTGCAACAGACCGTGTCGAAGGAAGTCGAGTTGCTGGATATTATCGAAGAGCGCGACGAAGCGATTCGGCGTCTCGAGAGCAGCGTGACCCAGGTAGGTGGCGGTATGCATGCGTTGCGTTGTGGTGGTGTCCAAATGGGTTCTGACGTGCATGGAATGTTTGACTCGGGCTGCAGGTAAAAGCGAGCATGGAGCATCTCGCAGGCGAGCTGAAAGAGGCTCAGAACTATGTACGTTGTGATGCGTCTGCCTGATGGGCTGCAGAATTGCTCACCCTGACAATATTGCTATCCTTTGACATTGCGGCAACACCAACGCTCAGACGGACGAGCTCGAGGATTTCTGCCGCCGACAGAAGAAAGAGCTCGATGCGCAGAGAAGCCGCGTGAAGGAACTAGAGCAGATCAAGGTGCAATTCGACGAATTGCAAGAGCAGGAGCGCGAAGTGCGCGCGCGTGCGAGCGAGTACGAGCAAGGCTATGTGGATCTGCTGGCGGAGATCGAGAAACTGAAAGCCGAGAACGAGGAAGAGAGCAAACTGCTGATCGCGAGCACGGAAGCCCACGCCGTGTCTGCCGAGAACCAGACTATTTATGAGCTCGAATCTCGGCTCTCTGCCTCGGAAGCTGACAAGCAAGTCGCGATTCAGGACGCCGAGCGACTGCAGAAGAATCTGGACGCGCTCGAAGGAGTGCTGCGCCAATTCCAGACCGCCCAGAAGCAGGAGGTGAGGAGCGACCATTGGCACTTCGTCGACATGCGGTTGACATGGGATGTTTCTGATCGAGCTGTGTCGTGGTGCGATGGCATATCTGGGTAGCGAGAGCGCCTGCGCGAGCTCGAAGCGGCGCTGGTGACAGCCCAGGAGCAGTTGGAGCACACTCAGCAAGCGGCAGCCAAGCAGATCTCGAGTGACAGCGAGAGCGACATGCAGCGCGTGATCGACGTGCTCGCGAAGAAGACGCAGGAGTGCGAGCAACTGCGAGAGGTGCGTGCGTGTGTTGATTTGTGAAGCTGGTGTGCTACCTGGTGGATACATGGATGTTCGATACTCACTGCCAATTTTGTGGTTGCTGCCATGACGCTGCAGGCGCTAGAGAACACTGCAGCTCGGTACACTACCGACAACGAAGTCCTCGACAAGCGGCTCGCTGCACAACTAGTGGTACGTTCACGCGCGTGTCGATACCCTGCAGGCTGCAGAGTCGTTGATACTTGCAACCATTCGACACTCAACCTGTTGGTGCTCGCAGGTGACGTACTGCGAGACGGAGAAGAAGGGCGAAGTGCTGCGGCTGATGGCGGGGATGATGGTGCGGAAGCCCGCTGCGCTTGTGGCTTGCGTGTTGGTTCCGCACGACTGTGCCTAGCTCGCTCGCTTACTTATTTGTTATGCGTGGCGACTCGATCATGAACTGCAGGGCTTCTCGGAGGAGCAGAAGCGTCGCGTCGGTCTCGGGTTCCCCATCGAAGGCAATGGCGGCGGCGGCTTGTTCTCGTCGATCCTCGGACTCGTGGCGCCTGCAGATGGGAGCAGCAGCGCAGCAGCAACAGGAGCAGCAGGGAATCTCGACGGGAAGAGCTTCGCGGACATGTGGACCGAGTTTTTGATTGACGAAGCCGCGAAGAAGTGAGACGGCGCACCAAGTCTGTTTTGAAGCGAACATTGACAACCTTCCGACTTGCAGAATGCATTCACAGGGACTCTGTGGTGTCTGAGCTTGTGGAGATGAATGTGGTTTAGCTCGAATTCTAGTTTATGAGCATTCCACATTCACAAATACACTATCAGCTTGACTGGTGTGGATAAAGTATTGTGAGCAATCGAGAGCGTTATCAGATCGCAGATGATTGTCGCTTCTCGTTCTTCCTGATAACCGCACTTTAGCGGAGCGCGAACTGAACTCGCCATGCATTTCACGACAGTTGACAGCCAGCAGACAGCGAGACGAGCTTTACGAGCATCGTGCAGCTGGCGGCAGCAGAAGGCGCGGCGTCCTATCCCTTCGTCTACTGCCTCCGTCATCACCGCAGCAGCCTCTCGCTCTCCACACTCGCGTCAGCACGAGCGGTCTCTGCCTGCGCCACCTCTGCCACGCAGCGTACTGGCTCGCACCATCCAGCAGCACAACGCGACGCCAGCACTCGTGCTTTCTGGCAGAACAGCGACAGCATGATCGACGCGCTGTACTCGCTTAAGGCGCGTGGCGACTCGCTCGATTTCGACGCTGACAGCTTCGCGGCCAGCGAGCAGGACGAGTACGAGTTCGACTTTGAGTCCGAGAGCGACGATGGCGAAGGCGACGAACGTGAGCAGCAGCAGAGCAGCGGGGACGAGTGGGAGGATCTCGGTGACAGCAGCGGCAACAACAACAGCAGCGCTGTAGACGCTGAGGAAGAAGGCAGCGCGTCGATGGAGCTGCTCGTGCACGTGCACGACCAGTACTTTACCACCGGCGCTGCGCCTGACGACGGCAGCACCAACGCTGGCAAGAGCGCGGGCAATGAACCCGACTGCGAGCCAGAGAGCGAGTCCATGAAAGGAGCGCTCGCGACTTCCAGTGCTGCTGCTGCGATTCAAACACGCGTCGAGCCGCGTTCTACGCCTGCTAGCTCTACGACTGAGCCGCTCGCACCGGTGCTGTCGCCAAGTGATAAGTCACGCAGAGCCAGAGAGGTACTGCATGTCGATGGTTGCGGAGTTCGTTTTGTGTGGTGTCTCCCGGATGACTGATGGGAATGTCGCTGGCGCCGCGCACTGCAGGCGCTCAAGGCGTTCTACCTTTCGAAAGCCAAGCAGACCGAGGCGACGCGCAAGCGGATCGTCGTGCGTCCGGCGCAGCAGTCGCCTCCGCCGCCGCAGAGCGTCGTTCTCCCGCTGAACGCGCCAGGTGCGAGCCTACATCTTAGCGTTCTCTATCACTGGCACAGAGCAAATGGTCGGCTGACAGGCTTTGAGTTGTTGGCACGCAGTCCGGTACTCGGTCGCAGTTCGAGACGAAGCGATCCAGACCGAGAACGCGCAGAAGGCGAAGCTCGCGCTTCAGCAGTTCTACCTGGCACGCGAGCTGGCAAAGAAGACGCGCGCAGCACTGAATCGGTATGTACTCCGCGGTATCAGCGACCTCGCTGTCTCGCTGGCTAGATGTGTCACATTTACTGACTATCCTCGCGGCGTGGGTGCTCGCTGTCTGTCTGTCTGTCGGTATCTGTAGCTCGAACGAGGCGAAGCTGCTCCAGTCGCAGAGCGGTCGCGGCGTGCTGCATCCGGAGCAAGTGCCGTCGTTCGACGCCATGCACCGGGTGCTCACAAGGTGCGCTTTGCTCCGCTCGCCTCTCTCTTTCTCTCTCTGACTCTCTTCGTCTCGACTTGCGCGAGACTTGACTGACGCACACTGTCGCTGCTCTTTCGCAGGTGATCGATCTCCCCACGCTTCGCCTCGTCTTGCGCGTCTACTCCCTGTACACTACCTGCTTCTGCTCCAGTTCCCAGCGGAGCTACCTAGCTGCGTTGTGAGCTTCGAACCATACAATAGAGAACCCTCCAAGTTTTGCTGCCTCGTCACCAGTGCTGGCTGTGCTTCTCAAATTCGTGACTGGCAGTCGGATCAAGAGATCCACGCGAGCCGCTGGCTGTCGTCCACTTGACTCAGCTTCACGACGCCAGGCTGCGGCTTGGGGAACTCGCGCAGGTACTTTGCTGCAGCAGGCGCGCGGCTGCTGCTGCCAGTCGCTGTGCTCGTGGCGGCTCCCGCTGAGCCAACTCGCACGTTGTGCTGCTTCATCGCGTTGCCATCGAGCAGCAGCTTGCCCATCATCTGCTGCTGCAGTGCTGTTCGCGGCCGGTGCTTGCTGCCAGCCATCGGCAGCTCTGCATGGCTCGCACTGGTCGACAGGCTTGCAGAATGCAGCGCCGAGTGCGACGGTCCATTCTTGCTGTTCGTCGGCGAGCGAACGCGGAGCGCTGGCGTGGACAGCGACTGAGCGAGGTGCTGCTCAGATATCGTGCACGAGAGTCACCAAACGCATTCGTATGGTTAGACGACATTGACAGCGAAGTCGTCTTCGATAGTACAGTACATGCAGACTCACGGTTCGTGGGATCGCGTTTGGTATCGGCGACAGGTGCGGTGGCGCTGGGATCGGCTCGGCTGGCACTTCCTCGTACGGCTTGAAGTACGGGTCGTGCGGATGAGTCTGGTGGTGGCTGTGATGCTGGTTGTGGTGATACAGCGATGAGGAGCTGGCGCTGGAGGGCGACGACAGCATCAAGTCTCTCTCGGACCAGTGCAGCATCAGATCTGTCGCTAGGCTCTGGTGAAGCTGTGCGAGTATCGTGAACACATTGTTCGTGAGAATGGATCAAAAGCCATCCAAATCCGAGAGACGAATCGGCTGGGAGCCATAACAAAAAGAGAAAAACACAAATGAAAAACTCACATCGAAGCGCTTCCTCGACATCGTCGTGGGGCTCTCGATGCGCGCGGGTCCTTCGACGAGCGATTCGCCCTGCGAGAGCACCACGCCGCTCGACAGCTGGATCGTCGACGGCAACGCAGCGGCGTTGAAGTCCGAGATCTCGGGCGTGAACGGCTGCGTGCTGCTTGAGCCTGAGCCTCGGACTCCGTCGCGCTCGTATCGCCAGAGCTGTCCGCCATTTCCACTGCCACTGCCGCCCATGTTGCTCCGTTTCCGAGAGAGCTTGTCGTTCAAGTGCATCGCGCCATTGCTCTTCTTCTTCTTCGTCGTCGTCAGAGTACTTCCAGCTCCCTGCTCCTTCTTGATCGAAGCTAGCGATTGTTCGCTCTTGCGCGGTCTCCTCGCATTCTTGGCTGGCAGGATCCCGTCACGCAGCGAGTTGTCGCGTGTGAACTGGGACCACTGGCTCCGGCTCGTGTGCTGCTGCTCGTCGTCTGCTGCCGATCGGATGACATCCACGACGTTAGAGAAGCTGTCGACGTTCGACTTCATCTTGATACTTGACGCGGACCCGGACGCCAGCCCACCACCAGTTCTGCCCAGGAGTTCCTTCTGCAGCAGCGACGGCGCGCTCTCGACGATCTCGACCTCCATCGACACTTTCTGGTCGCCGCTGGTCGTTGACGCGAACGCTCTGGCCACAGTCGCCCACTTCGAGAACGACGGCTTCTTCTGCGAGACCGTGAGCTCTCTCAGGCACGTCGCGCGCCACGCCTTCGTGTCCTGAGGAGAAGCAAGCCCGTTTTTGCCAATGACGGGTCGATTAGTATCGCTCCGCACAAAAGAGCAGTAAGTAAAACATGCGCGCAAACGTACAGGCTTCTCGTCTTCCTCTTCGGGCAGCTCCTGGATCTCGGGGATCGCCACGTGGCTCGCGCTGCGGTCCAGCAGCGTCGCTGCATGTCGCCATTACCACACAGCTCCATGGGTTTAGTCTCCGATCCATCCAGCCACGCACATTGACGCACATACCTTTGTCAGCAGCTTTCCGTCGTGGAGCTCGTGCGATGGGACTGTTCCCGCCAGCACCAGCCATCTGGAGCTTCTCAGGTGAGCTGCTGGCTCGCGAGTCCCGCGACGGTGATGACGCGCCGCCGCCGTGCAGCTTCTCTGACGAGCTGCTCATCGCGTCGCCGCCTCCGCCAGGCGATCTGCACGGCAGCATGCGCACCGCATGGCGGTCTTGCGTGCTCGGCGCTGGCGCATCTTCGCCACGAAAGGTCGACGCGGCGATCGGCTGCTCGCTGACGACCACGGCGGCGAAGATCGCGTCGACGACGCTGCCTGCGAGCTGCTCCGCGAGCCGCTGCACCGCGCGCCGCGCGAGACAGTGCTGCGCGTAGACCGCGTTCGTCTCGGCGAAGAGCAGCTCGACGAGCGCGAGCGCCACGGCCTCGCTCTCGTCCTCGTCGACGCCGGCGAACTCGCGCAGCAGCGCTGCGTCCACGGCGATGATCGCCTCCTTCATCGCCGGTAGCGTGTCACGAGCCCTGGCGATCGCGCTCCTAGCGCATCCGCATGCACGCAGAGCCGGCGCATGGGCTCAGCAAGCCGCCTCGTCCGTCCCCAGACGCGTCGAAGAGGCGCGAGATGCTATTTATAGCGATTCCGCTAATAGATTTCCGCGCTTCAACATCCCACCGAGAACGGCGACCGTGTCGCTCGGCGGAGATTCCGTTTGCCCAACTCATTCCGAGAGAGGACACGCCGCGCAGAACTGCACACGAGCGCAGCAAGCAAGCAAGGCGCGTGTGCTGGTTCCACATGCTCGCGGACGGGGCGCGCAGATGGATGGCTGCCACGTGCGCCTCGTGCGCCTCGTGCTCTCCCTATCGAGCAGAGCGCGCGCGATGGGATGGCGCAAGCGCGTTGCTGCTGTCCATTCGGCCCTCGTTCTTTCCCTCGCGCCCGTGGGACGACGGCTGACGTGGCGAAGGGATGCTCACGCAAGTTCTCGCTGCTGCTGCGTTCGCAAGCGAGCGAAGCGGGCTTGCGTGAATGCGTGCGCTGGCTTGGACGCGCTCGCTTCTTGTTTGGAAGCAAATCCGGCAAGAGAGGGACGCGAACGAAAGTCGCGCCACAGCGCGATGCAAAATGCAGCAACGGCAGTTGCTGGCGTTGGGGTTCGGGGGCGGCCGGCCAGCCGGGTGGGCGAACGGTCTCGACACTCGAAAAAGAACAACAGCGTTGCGCGGGCGAGGAGGCGCAAGCTGAAGCAAACAAGCAAGCAAGCAAGGCAGCACAGCGCAGGCAGGGCGCTCGCACACGGCATCTTTTTTGATTGCATGCAGAAAGAAGCGCGAGTGTCACGCGAAGCGGTGTCGTCGAACATCTGATCGTTCCAGCACAGCCCAAACTGGTTTGCGCGCAGTTGCTTCAGCCACCAAAAGCAACGCAGGCGAAGCAACGCAGGTGAAGCAACGCAAGGCAAGCAAGGGAATGGAAGCAAGCATTTGCCAGCGAGCTGCGCAATGCAAAAGTCCAAACAAACGAGCGGACGCAACCAAACAACAAGGGGGAGATTTGCGAGCAGCCACTGAAACGAAAAGCCTTTCGGGATGGATGGGCGGCGAAGCGAAGCGGTGGTTACGCTCTCGCTGGGGCCGAAGGGGCTCCGTTCGTCTGTGCTGGTAACCCTTCCAGAGTGCACACAGGCGAGCATTGTGTTGCCATCGTGGCTTGATGACAAGATGGCGAGGCGAGGTTACGCGGGTACGCAAAAGAATCCACAACCGCGAAAACGTAACTTCAAAATGGAAAGAAATGCGAGCGAGGGTACGCCGCGCGCTGGACACAGTGCGTGAGAATGCCACTCTATCGACAGCCATTCGGCAGCTTCAAGCGGTCAACTCATGCCCGCGACCAAGCCCGAGCCGCGACGTTGCTTCTCTCTTTTAGCGTGCGAGAGCCTCTGCCGCACGATGCAGCCTTGCGCCGCGAGCGTGTGTGCCAGCACACTCAGCCATGTGGCACGCGAGCAAATCCTGCGGCATGCAAAGCCGCGAGCGAGGGTAGAGAACGCGCAGTAAAGTCAATGGTATGGAAAAGACAGGGTGTCAGAAATCAGACAAGCGTGGGATTGTTTGCGGTTTTGGCCGTTCGCAAGCTCTGTGTCTAATCCTCTTCCTGGGCGGCGTGGGACTGTTCACTCGATTGTCGTTTGGACCTGATAATGCGGTCACGGGAGGCGTCGACCACTTGAAGTTTGTATGCGCGTAACCGCATAAAAAAGAACATTTACGCTCACCCAGGCAGACAAGCACGAGCAAAACACACAGCGAGCGAGAAACGGAGTGTGGAGGAACAATCCGAAGCCGGCCGAGCAACCAAGGGGGCTCGCAAAGCGTCGCGCCACACAAGCTCACACACACACGCAAGCAGGTAGGCAGCCACCACGAAACAGCGCGGGCACAAACAAACCAGCAACAGAAGCAGCAGCAGCAAGCAGCGAGAAGAGCGGCGCCGCTTGACCGTTTGATTGCGAACTGCTCCGCCCCGACCGCCAGTCAGTCAGTACAGTACGGCAGCTCGCCCGCCGCCGCCGCCCGCTCCTCCTTTCTTCCGCGCCGCGACAGTCCGCAGATCCTTCTTCTTTCTTTCCCGACCGCAGCGAGCGAGCGAGCGAGCAACACAAGCCTTCGCCGCGTGGTGGCGCGACTCACTCTTGCTCTCGACGAGTTCACACGAACGCGCGCAACGTTTGCGAGACACACAGGTACGCTCCAGCAACAAGAGGTCACGCGAGACTTGCTTGTGTGTTTGTTTGCTTGCGCGCTTCAAGCAAGTTGCGTGCTTCTGTTTTTTGTTTTCTTTCTTGAGGGAGCATTCCCGCGTCGCAGCTGGCGCCGCCGAAAGGTCGAGGAGCTCCATTGTGTGTGTGTGTGTGTGTGGATATGGGTGCGTGTCGACCATGCGAATGCTTCATCACTAGCTGTAGCCACTCACTGCGTATCTGCATGCGTCTGTGGATGTGGATGGCGCAGCAGCGCGCAGCACCCGATAGATCTCCTGCTCTGCTCGCGCGCGCGTGGCGAGTGCTCTTATGGCGAACGCGAGTAACTCGAGCACCGCGCCATGGACGTCGCTGCTCAACGAGCGCGGCAATTCGATGAGCTCTCCGCTGGCGCCGTATCCGACGTCGCCCCCGATGACGACTGCGCTGGCGATCCCAGCGACGACCACGACGTCGCACAGCGTTGCCGCGAGCACGTTCGCGAGCCCGAAGACGCGCCGGTCGTCCAAGAGCTCTCCTATAAAGAAAGAAGCGAGCCATGCGTGGGTGGGCAAGTGCATCGTGCAGAGCATCTGGGACGACGACGAGATGAAGAAAGCCATCGCGTCCGACCACCACAGCAATAGCCACAACCAGCAGCAGCAGCTCTCGCAGTTTGGAGCCGCGACGTCGACGCTCGCGAAATTCAAAGCGGCACAGGATGTGAGTCTGTGTCTGTCGCGCGCTCTCCTTGTTCTTATGCAAACGCGGATCCTATTGACACTCGTATTGCTGTTGCTCGCCGTCGCGCAGCTCAAGATCCAGACGGAGAACCTGCCCGAGTCGCCCAAGCCGAAGGAGAGCAACTCGGCGAGCTCGTCGACGTTCACGACGCCCGGCACGGACACGTCGTCGGCTGCCGCGACGCCGAAGACGCCCGTGCCGCCTTCGAGCACGGGCAAGAAGCGGCGGCGGCGCACTGCCGCGCAGATCGACCGCAAGTTCAGCTGCAACTATCCCGGGTGTCCCAAGGTGCGTGCCACCTGCGTTGATGGTTGCTGTGGCTCGTATGCTTCCTTGTCGCTAACGCTGGTGTGTAATGGCTAGGCGTATGGCTCGGAAGGCTCGCTGACGCAGCACCAGCGACTAAAGCACCGCCAGCAAGGCGCCGACGCCGCCTCCAGCGCACCAAACAACCAGGTGATTAATCATGCGGTGCATACTGATGTGTAGCTGGTGTGCATGGAGACTGACTCTCTGCTACTTCGCAACCGCAGCTTGGAAGCTTCTTCCTCCCGCTTCATCGGCCGGGACGCAGCGGCGGCGCTGCGGGGTACACGCGTCCGCCACCGAGCCAGTCGCGGACAGTGAGCATTCGGCCAGCGGCGATGGAAGGTGCGTCTGTCATCGCGTCGTGTGGGCTTGAGTGAGCCTCTTTGCTGAATGCTCACGTACCGCTCGGGAATCTTTGTGTTCCAGGCGTGATGTCGCCGATTTCGTTCGACATGGCGTCGTCCGGGATGACGGACACGACGTCGGATTTGCTCATGGGAGCGCACTCGCTCACGGAGCAGCTGCTCTCGGCCGCCAACTCTGGCTCCGCGATGCCGGTGAAGCGCCAGAACCTGCGCTCGCGCTCCAACTCGATGCCCGTCTCCTTCTCGAGTACGTCGTGGGAACTTGTCGAAATGCGTGGAAGCTGTCGGAATGCACGCCGGTCGAACTAAACCGCGATACAAATGTGTTGTGTTGTTGTGTGTAGCTCCTGGCTCGGCTCCGTCGAAGCAAACCTCGGGTCCAAGCAGCAGCTCATCCTCGACGACTCGTCCAGCAACGTCGCGCAAGAACCGCGCGTCCTGCACACCGCGCGCGAAAGCTGCTTCGACCTCCACTTCGACAAACCGTCGAGTGAAGTGCCGCTCCAAGTCGGAGACGCTCTCTGAGACCGGCGCCGGATTTCTCACGTTCAGCGACGTGAAGCCGCCGCGCAGCGACCGTAGCGTGAGCGACTCGTTCGTGAGCAACCACGCAGCGTCGATCCTCATGCCGCTGAGCAGTAGCTCTGGCCGCCACTCGTACGACTGGTCGTCCTCGATCGCATCGGACTCGCCCAGCAGCGACCAGGCGATCGACAGCGACATTTTGTCGGTGCTTGCAGACTGCGATTCCTCTGATGTCGGCGAGTCGTCGATCGACGGATATGGCGGCGACGACGGTCCGCCGCTGTCGTCGGCATCGTCGTCCTACCGATCGCAGCACCGTAGCGCGAGCTTTGGCGGCGAGAGCAGTGCTTCTGGCGGCGGTGCAGATGTGGACATGATGGCGGCTACTGGTAGCTCGGGGATGGACTACTTTGGCATCTCGGAGCCTGCGTCGATCACGCTCGCCACTGTCGGCGGACTGCGGATCAACGATCTCTTTCGACGTGCTGAGAGGATGGAGAGCAATGCTGCTGCTGCTGCTGCTGCCAGTAGTCACAGTCACGCTCGCAACCAGCAGCAGCATGCTGCGTCGCCTGCGAAACGAGCGCTCGATCTGGATTCATTCGCGATCAAGAGCGAGCCTTGGGCTAGTGCCGCGCCGCCTGCTCCAGGCAGTGGTAGCAATCGTCTTGACGCGGGCTACTTGTCGACGCACATGGAGAAGATGTCGATGATCCATCCAGTACCGACACCACCGAGCCAGAGTCGTGAGAGCGGCGGCGTGGACGAGCTCGTGCCACTGGAGATCCCGACGACGACGGCAGCAGTCGGATCGATGGCGCTGCACCCGCCGCGCGTATCCAGCGCTGCTTCTGCTGTGTCGTCGGCAGCAACTGAAGAGAGTCTGCCTGGGGCGATGTCGAGTCTGGACCAGTTCGCGTCCGTGTCGATCGAGTCGTTCAGTGTGAAGCGCGAGCCTGAGAACGACCTGGTGCCGGAGAGCATGGACATTTGCGAGGCGAGCGAGAAAGAGAGCTTCGTGCGGATGATGCAGGACGAGGGTACCATGAGCGACGCTGGCGATGGTGACAACAACAGCAGCCACCACACAAACTGGATCTTGAAGCACGACAGCAGCAGCAGCAGCAGCAGCATGTATCATGGAATCCCGTCGATGGGAATGAAGTCCGAGCACAACCAGCAGCAGCAGCAGATGCAGCAGCAGCAGATGCACTGGATGAAAGATTTCCCAAGTCTGTCGGCGCTCGAAGCGCAGAACCAGTACGTGGACGAACTGTTCCAGGAGACGATGGCAGCCGCTTCGCGCGGCTCGCAGCAGCACGAGTGGAAAGCGCAAAAGCTGACGGCGAGCGGCTCACCACGCGGCGCCAGCTTCTCGGTACGCAGCGTACTTGCTATCGTTGTGCGTCTGTGGGAATGGTTGAGAATGGTTGGCTGACAACCCTGGTTGCTGTGATTTTGTTTGTGTGTCTTACAGAGAGGGCTGCCAGTGCCACTTGGCGGGGAGTTCAACTTGTTCGCGAACGAGAGCAAGCATCTCGGTGCGTTCAACGGCATCGGGGGCGGTGCTGCTCCGCTCGGCGACTTCCTCTTTGACGTGTCGGAGTACGGACTCGAGGATACGCGCATGGGCTCGCCGCTGCTCTGCCAGCAAGAGGAGCTCTAAGTCTCGCGGGTCTTGAGGACCTCGATCAATTCCAGTCGAGGAGTCGGTGCCGAGAGCGACAAGCAGCCTCGATGCGTGCTTGAGCGGAGAAAACGGTTTGGGGCCGGTGGCTGCTGGAGAGATGGCAGGCGCTTGTCCGTCTCAAGATCAGCCGGCGACTGCAGACAAGAGAGACCTCCACGATGGCGGGATGGAAACTCCCCGAGACAATGTGTTGGGAGCTCGTGGGGAACATCGCGACTCGTTGAGCGAAAGCGCAGGTGGATGGGTGCGTGAGTGGGAATGGAGTGCGCGTGTTGTTATCATACGGTTGTAGTGTATTGGGGGATACGTGGAGGAGGAGGATGCGAAGGGCATCTGCAGACACACACAGCGAGAGCGTGAGAAAACCAAGAGAAAGAACGCAGAAGCAAAATGGTCATGTACATAGGTCAATAGCAGCAACATTTTCGCCTTGTCGGCTTTCTTGTCCTATGCAGCTCGCGACAAACGACGAGGTCGTCGTCCTGCTACCAGCTCGGTGAGGAGTAGAACTACGTCGTTCTCATCAGAGCTCAACCAGCAGCGGATGTCGAGAGCCGCATCCAGCAGATTCTCGATGCTCCTCATGATCGTATTCTCACACCTTTTGCTTCCCACGATGTTCTCTGTCATTGATGATTATCAATTTAAGACAGCGTTGTATCAGAAACAAGCTTCTACTTCTTATATCGACGCTCTTTTATTCCAAACCACGACGTTTCGACGCGGCTTTTCGCGTCCTTGACGCGTTGCTGCTGCTCATTGATGCACGCGCCGTTCCTCGTCGCGCTCGCTTCCCTCTCGATGCGCTGACTCCGTTCAGCACGCAGCACTCATATACTCCATATACTCGTACACATAATCGGATATGGATGCAGCCAGCAACAGCGCGGACGACATGCGCCAGCAGCCCACTCGCCCGCCGGAGAAGCAGCGACTGCACGCGTCCTTCCAGGACGACCGCCGATACCTCAGCCAGATGGTGGCGCTCGACGCGAACGCGCGCAGTGAGCGCGTGGACGCGATCCTGGAGCTCAAGAGCAGCATCAGCGCGTCGTCCGCACGGCTCCAGGCACAGAACGCGACGCTCCATCGGCGCGCGCAGGAGCTCTCGGACAGCGAGCGGCGCGCGTCTGGCGAGCTGCTGAGCCAGGGCCAGAACCCCCACGAAGTGGCGCGCAAGTCCCGCGTGGCGCTCGTTGCCGCCACCGAACGTCAGGCGATCGAGGCGCGCATCCAGAGCAAGCAGGTGGATCTGCTCGCGCGCCTGGAGGTTGAGAAAGTGCAGCAGCAGCGGCGCGACAAGCTCGAGCGCGACCAGCAGGTGTTCGAGAAGAAGTACCAGCGCGAGATGGGTCGCAGCGCTGCGGAGGAGCGCACGAAGCAGTTCCTGGTCACGCGCACAGGCAAGGAGCAGCTCGACCCGACGGGCAAACTCGTGCGCGTGTACCCGTCACAGGAGACGACGACCAAGGATCGCAGCTTCGGGCTCGGACGCAACCTCGTGCACGATACGAAGCAGCGCGGCGCGATCATCGACAAGGTCCACGCCAAGCGCGCTCACCGCGACGCGGCCGCGAACCCCATGTTGCTGCCGCGACAGAGTGCTGGCGAGAGTGGCGCTGCTGGTGGTGGTAGTAGTAACAACAATGCTGCTGACAGAGACACACCGTCTCCGTCTGCTGCCGCTGCTGCGAGAGCGCTTGTTGGACCGACGCTGCCGATCCCAGGACGAGATCTGAGCGAAGTGAACCACCGGCTGCTGCCTGCTAGCTCCAGCGAGCTGCTGCCGCCGATCCAGAGCTCGGGCTCAGCTAGGACTCCCAGCGAACCTGACGCTGCGACGAAGGGAAAGAAAGGCTTTGGGAAGCCCAAGCGCAGCGTTCTGGAGCAGCAGATGCTCGTCCAGGCGCGTGAGAAGCAGAAGTGCAATGTGTTCACCAAGCAAGTGGTCTGGGGGAAGGAATTCACGGGCGACGCGTTCCTGTCCGACCCACCCGTGCTCTGGTTCAAGGACTTTGACGTCGGCGAGCCACTGACGCTCACGTTCACGCTCACGAACGTCTCCAACACGTTCAACCACTTCAAGCTCGTGGAGATCCAGGACGAGACGCTGCGCGAGTGCTTCGAGGTCGTCTACGAGAAGCCCGGGAGGATGTCTGCCGGCATGGCGTGCACGATCCGCATGAGCTTCACAGCGCTGGCAGCAGTGGACGTCGACACTGTTCTCCCAGCGATGGCGCAGACAGGACGGTTCGAGATCCCCGTGCGCTGTACGTGCAAGAAGGCAGTGCCAGTGCTGCTTCAGCGCGAGGTTCGATTCAAAGACGTGGTCGCGGGCGAGAAGAAGGCGATGAGTGTGACGCTGGAGAACCGCGGCGCGCTGCCGCTGCATTTCAGAGTCAAGCGGACGGACACTGCACCAAACGACAGTACCGGTTGCGGACCCGAGGTGGACGATTCCATGGACGAGGTGGACGCGAGCCTGTCGCTCCAGCACAATGGCGACAACAGTGGTGAAGGCTTCCAAGCGCTGGCGACAGGATCTGAGGTCGTGGCGGGAGGCGAGCGTCGAGTGTCAGCTGTGAGTGGTTCGGTGGATGTGAGCTCTGGGAACCCGAACGATGCGTCCGAGGCTGGCGTCACCCGCGACAGACGCGGCAGCAGCATGCCGGAGCTGGTGGACGGCGATGCAGAGACGCATTCGAACGAGGAGGATCAGTTCCCAGGAGCATTTGTATCAGAAGTCAGCGATAGCCATCACTCCCCGCCGCCATCGTTCTCGGCTGAAGAGAGCTCGATTCTGGCGTTTGCGAAAGCGTTCACAGTCTACAACCCCGAAGGCGCCGAGACGCCACTGCGCCACACAAAAAGTGGACTCGTGGCTCCCTACTCGAGCACATCCGTCTCGTTCACGTTCACGCCAGCGACACCCATGACGATCGTGAACCAGCTCTTCGCTCTCGAGTTCGCTCAGGAAAACAATAGCAGCTCGGTGAAGGCGACGATGATGCAGCTGCCGCCAAGTTCCGTCATGGTGTCTGCCGAAGCGAGCCACGTCCCGATCTTCACGGCGGAGCAAGTGCTTCACCTTGGCTGCTGTGTGTACGGCAAACTCTATCGGCACCAGATCGTGGTGTGCAACCGCGGCAAAGTGGCGCTCAAGATCCAGGTGCGCGTGCCGAAGGCGCTGGACGGTGTTGTCGAGTTTACGCCAAACATGGGGTACGTCCAGGCTGCTGTCGCTGCCAGCTTGCAGTCGTCGTCGTCGTCATTGTCGCCTTCGAGTCTACCATCCAGTGCTGTCGATGACAGTGTGGGCAGGTTCGTGGTTCAGATCAAGTTCCGACCGCAGCCTGGGATGTGGAAGAGCCTGGAGCGCAAAGGCTTTGGCAGCGAGGCGCTGGGCTTCATCGCCGTGCCGGTGCAGGTGCTCGTTCCGGACCAAGTCGTGCCGGTGTTCTTCCTCTTGGTCGCGCGGCTCACGAGCTCGACGCTCGCGTTCTCGATGGACAGAGTGGACTTTGGTGTGTGTCCACTTGGTCATAGCGTCTTCCACAGGCTGACACTCGAGAGTTCGTCTCGACTGCCACAACACATCGGCTTTCTCAGGCTGCCGCAGGAAGTGAAAGTGGACGATCCGAGCGACGGCGTCGGCGTCACACTGCTCCCGTTCGAGAAGAAGACTCTCACGCTCGTCTACCAGCCAGTCACAGCGACGTCGCTGCGAGCCAAGCTCTGCATGCGCACGTCACTGAACCAGGAGTACTTCGTACCGTGCACCGGCTCGTGTCTCGCGACGCCACTGGTGTTCTCTCACACGTGCGTCCGGCTCGGAGCGACACAGCTCGGTCAGAGCCAGAGCTTCAGTCTGCTGTGCTCGAACGTCTCGGAGAAAGCGCAGTCGCTCGAGCTGCTGCCTCCCGATGGAGCACACAAGTTCCTGCGCCTGACGCCGCTGGTGAGTCGCATCGAGCCAAACTCGAGCGTGCGGATCGAAGTCGTGTTCTCGCCGACCGAAGACATCTTCGAGCTCGCAGAGTCCGGGTTCCCGTCAGCGAGCACAGCCGAGGCAACCGAGTTGCCGCCACAGCCACCAACTGCAATTGAGGAGGAGATCCAGCATCAAGAGGTGGCTGCTGACAGCTCAGGCACAGCTGCAGCTGCAGCGCACGGAACCAACTCTGCAGCAGGTGTGGCGGTGAACCGCAGCAGCACGAGTCCAGTGCCAGCACTTCCCAGCAGTGTTACCTCGCTTACCAAGTCGGGCGGTGCTGGTGTGGACGCGCCACCGCCATGGGAAGCTGGGATCCTGTCTGAGGAGCGAAGTGTCCATCACAAGTGGACCGTGCTGTGCTTCCGCCGTGGTGGCGACAGCTCCAAGCCTTCTGCTGCTCCGCTGCTCTCGATCCACGTGGAGACGACGACCATCGAGCCAAAGGTGTTCTCGACTCCAGCCACGCTCGACTACAGCCAGGTGGCGATCGGCCAGAGCCTCGTCATGGAGCTCACGCTCACGAACTCCAGCAGAACTGACGCATCGCTGAGTGCCAAGCCGCTGCACGTGCTCGGCGGGTTTCGCATGGTCAACAGTTTGCGACCAATCCGGAGCGGCGCGACGCACACGATCAAGATGGAGTTCAAGCCGCAGAGCCCAATCGTCTACGAAGACGAGCTGGAGCTGAGCTCGCCGTCGATTGGGAACCTCAAGATCCCGCTCCGAGGCGAAGGCATCAACCCGAGTCTGTCGTTCGCGCCAGCGGACGGCTGGCTCGACTTCAAGGACGTGCTCGCGCGCAACCGAGCGGTGCACGAGCTGGTGCTCTCGAACGCGAGCTCGTTCCCGCTGACATACTCGGTTGTGCTCTGGCCCGAGAGCTCGGAGCCTGTGGTTACGAGCAGTGGACTCCCCGTGTTCACGTTCACACCGAGCGAAGCGATGATCCCAGCGCAGGGCTCGCTGGTCGTCAAGGTCACGTTCAGCCCGGTGCTGCAGCGACCCGAGCACTACAGGCAGCGCTTCCGCATCAAAGTGCCGAACGAGTCGGAGAAGCACCTGCTCACGCTCTCGGGACGTTGCTGGGAGGATCAGCTCTTTGTGTTTGCGCCAGCGTTGCTGGACTTGTCCCCCAGCGCGCCAGATCCGAGGGACGCGGTCCCAGCTTTGCCAGAAGCAGCAGCGACGCCGCCTCCTTCAGTCGTTGCGGATCCGTTCGATCTGCCGCCAGGCGTGAACCTGAGTCTGCTGTCATCTTCATCCGGTGCCACTGCTGCAGCTCCGTTGCTGTTGAGCGCTGGGCTTCGCAAGACGCAGCAGACACTCACGCTCGCGTTCAACGACAGCGAGGGCGACAGCAGCAGCAGCAACCACAGTCCAAGTGGCGGACACGCTCTGGCTCACCAACTCGTGGTTGGCAGCACGCTGCCACCCTCAGACGACGAGACGCACATCGCGAGCGCTAGCCAGACTGGTGGTAAAGCACCAAGCGCTGGTGCTAGTGCTGCTGCTGGCAGTGGCGCAGCAGCCGGCAGTTTTGAACTGGCGATCGTGGAGAACGCAGCGCACCCGGAGTACGCCAAGCTGTTCACGATCGAGCCGATGAAGAGCGCGCTGAGCGCCGGCCAGCAAGTCCACGTGCACGTGACGTACATCCCGCCAGTGCAGTCTTCTGCTAGCAGCAGTACCACAGCGGATGAGTCGGTGAATACAGCGCTCCGAGAGAAGCAGAAAGAGTTGGTCGTGTCGCAGTGGATCGAGGTGCAAGTGGTCTGCACGCTGCGCGGCGGCTTCCTCTGGCGCCAGCTGCCTGTCGCTGGAGGCTCCGGTCAACCACCTGCTGCAGCGCAGAAGAGCGGAGGCGCGGCGAGCGAATTGGGAGACGTGCGGACAGTGCTTGTGACGCTGCGAGCCAAGATGACGATGTGACGCATCGAGCTGATGCAAGGCAAGGCGAGAGAGTCCACCGAATGTGGACATATTGTGTCCAGCAGAGAGAGAGACAGGCAGACAGACGGACAGATTAGATTAGTGAGTTGAGGTGCGGGGATGCACAGCAGAATGATGTATCTAGAGCACATGGGTGTTGGCAAGCGCTCGTCCGCATTGGCGACTGAGCCAGCGCATCCGTTGTTCGTGAGCTTTCGAGTCGCGAGGCGCATGATCTCATGAAGCATATTCGGTCGCAGTTGATGCATGTGGCCCACACCAAAGTCACGTGGTCCACTTCATTTTGTTCTGCTTTTCTTCTGAATTTCTGTTGCTGGCTTTCATTCTCACAACAGGCGACAATGGAGAAGCGCCGAAGCGATCGCCACGGCGGCGTCTCCATGGCGCTGCTGCTGCTGCTGCTGCTGACCTGCAGCTCTATCGCACTGGTAGCGACTGCCGCACCCGCCGCTGCGGAAGCAGCAGCTGCTGCGAGCGAGCTCCTGCACTTGTACCCGGAGACGCCGCGCGTCGCTGAGCGTCTGCGCTGTGGACTCACGCAGCTCTACCGTGTGCACGACCTCGAGCCGCGCAAGGTGTACGACGTCAAGGTGTCATACCCGGCGTCGATCCCCGCCGAATTCATCCTGGAAGTGGACCAGGTGCTCATCCCAGCTTCGCTGCTGGCGCCAGAAGGGGGCGATGGTGACGACGGCGCAGCGGCAAGTACGATGCCAGTGCGACGACTCAACACAGCGAAGCTGCGGCTGCATCCCCAGGAGCTGCTCATTAGTGCGCTACGTAAGCACGAGTCGGACAGCAAGAGCCGCACGTACAGATTAGATCTGCTGAAGGCTGCTAGTGGTGGTGGCGCGAATGGAGACGCCGCGAAGCAGCGGCTGCCGCAGAAAGTGTCGCTCGACATTTCGCTGCGCGCCGAGGTGGAGGGTGTGTCGCCCGTGATCGACCCGCTAACGCGCGAGTGCGTGTTTGACATCGTGGTGGAGGAAATGCTGCTGGGTGGCGCGTTCCCGTATGACACGCTCGTGCTCATCGCCTGGCTCGCGCTGCTGCTGCTGCTCGCGCTCAAGTGCGTGTACCCGCGCTTGCTGCGGAAGATCGCGCTCGAGCGGCCGAACGAGCGCATCTACCTCGGAGGCGGCAGTGGTGCTGGTGGCGGCGGCAACATCAAGGAGTCCTAGAGACAATGCATGGGAGTGCGTGCTGCGTTAACTATACTCTCGCGTTCATGTATATTGGCGTTCTTGTGTGGCTTGTATGGACGATGTCTGGGTGCACGCCATCTAGAGCACGATGAACTCGGAGAGTTTGTGGCCGCGCTGATGGATCGCACGCAGCGACGGGATGCGCTGCAGCTTGACGTGGTGCAGGTGACTCTGCAGCTTGCTCCGGAACGCGTCGAGGCTCTCGCTCAGTGTGAGAGCGTCCGCCTCCGAGATCGCCAGGTTGCCGCTCAGGATGAGCTCCTCGACGATGCTATTCCCAGGCGCGAACTGGACGCCGTCGACGACCTCGAAGATCGGTAGACCGAGGTTTTGCATTGCCGTGCGCCGGTCGATCTTCTTCTTCGCTTTCTTCGCGTGCTCGATCTGATCGAATGCAATCATGCCAGGAAACAATCAGAAAACAGGAGCCGCTTAGCATCGAACAGAGTGCTTGGTGTGAGTGTCGCACTCACCTCGGCGACGATCTTGCTCTCGGCGTCCTCGATCTCCTTGAGCAGCGCTGGAGGTGCCTCGTATCGTGTGATCGAGCTGATGAGCGCCATCGCTCTGTGGACAAGAACCGTTGTCCCAGTCAGATCGCAGAACAGCCTCGCATCATCATCAGCACAGTGTGCTGCTTAAACATTGCTTCGCACCCTTTGCCGCTGATGCCGTTGCTCGCGATCGAGACCGACTTGAGTGTCGCGTTCTGCGGGATCGCGTGCGCAATCGCGATCGCGCCGTCGTCGCCGATGCGGTTCTGAAACAGATTGAGGCTCTGCAGCGTCGTGTTGGTTCTCAGCGCCTTCGCGATCTCCACCGCAGCTGCCGTCGTGATCCCGTTCGACCGCAGCGAGAGGAATACCAGCGGCGAGGTGGCGCCGAGTAGCTGCGCGTAGATTGGAGAGAAGTCTTCGTCTGAGTCAGTCTCTGAGCATTCCTTGGCGTGAGTCATCCCGTCGCCAATGTCAGAAGGAGCAGTTGCACCAGTAGAGTCCGTCTCGACAGCATCAGGAGCCGACGCCTCGCCCTCAGCCTTCAGCTGCGACGTCTGAGCTCGTGCGCTGACGTTCCATTCGAGCTGCAGGATCTGGACGTGGGTCTTCGAGATCGCCTCGCAGATGAGCTCGAGCTGCTGGCGGTCGAGCATCACATTGAAGAGGCTGAAGAGAGAGAGAGACGCCGGCAGTCAGTATAAACTCACAACACCATCGATGCTTTTGAGCACGGACGGACACTAAGGACGCACCAGACCGAGTGGATCTTCGGGCAGAGCGCGAGCGCAAAGCAGAGTCCGCGGCAGTTGGCTTGGTCCAGCTGCCAGTTCTTCACCGCGACGCTCTCGGTCTCGCTCACATCGTAGATGTTCGAGCCGCTGCTATTGCTACTGCTGGTAGTAGTGTCGGCGCCTTGGTTCTCTTCTTCGTCCGGATGCATCGGGATGAGCTTCGGGTGGGGCGTCACGCCCACGAGTCTGCAGAACGCCAGCAGGTCGCGACGGAAGCTGTGCGTGGGGGCGTACGCTGCGAGCGCAGTCGCAACGCTCGGGTGCGACAGCTCGCTCGTCTGCCGCGCGTCGTTCGCGTCTTTCGACCACACGCGATGCGCACTCGCGTTCGCGTTCGCACTGGAACGCGGCATGTGCGTGGAGCTGTGAGAGCTGAGAGCTGTGATGAGGGGGGGGGCGAGACAGGTTGGCTCCGAAATACAGAAATGGAGACAATGTAGCCATGTCGAAGTGGAGCTGCTCGATTTAGACAATTTAACGCCACCATTTCTGTTTCTTTAGTAAATGTCCTCTTTTGTGCTTTGTGCGTTAGATTGTCCTTTTCCTTCCGAAACCACCCCTTCCTTTGGACACCAATCGCACAGCATTCAAGAAAAGTCGACCACGACGAGGAGCGAATATGGGCAAAGTGGTGGGCAACAGGAAGCGCGGACGCTCGCACTCGCGCAGCCGCTCGGCCGAGAGGAAGCGCGGCGGCGCGGGCGTCGCCACCAGCAGTAGCAGCAGTCGCCGCGACCATCGCTCGAGGTCGCGCTCGGCGCAGAAAGATCCTTCGGCTGGTGCGCCAGGCGGCGTCGACCGCGAAGAAGCCGAGCGCATCGCGCGCATCGCTCGCCTGGCGGAAGAGCGAGCCGAGAAGCGCGCAGCGGAGCGCGGACTAGCAGCGGCTGGAGACGCGTCGGGTGTGACAGCAGCAGCAGACACTGAGGCGGAGCCGACGCCAGCGACGACGCGGAAGCTGCCAGCGAAGATCGGACAAGCGGGCTTGAGCAGCGCGCAGAAGGAAAGCGACGGTGCGGAGGTGAAGGTGGCGTTCCGCACGAAGGAGCAGCGCCAGAAAGACGCGCTCGAGCGGCTCGAGAAGAAGCGCCAGGAGGTGCGTGGCAATTGTAGGTTGCGCTCTACTCATCAGCGTGCTTTTGACTAACCGTGTGCTATTGCTCTGATGTTATGTGCGTAATGTTAGATGGAGAAGCAGCGCAAGGAGACGGAAGACGCGCGCCGCCAGTTCCAGCAGCGCCAGCGCAACGAGCGCGGCGGCGACAGTCGAGAGAGTCGAGACAGCCGCGGTGGCAGTCGCTACGGCAGCGGCAGCAGCAGCGCTCCGAGTCGGGAGTACGGCGGCAGTCGCGACCAATCGAGTGGTGCTCGCGGCAGTGGTGGTGGGAGTTCTTCGACTCGAGACGCGGCGTCTTCGTCGTCACAGCAGCAGCGTGTGGACCCGACGGATGAGAAGGCGATCCGAGCCATCAAGGATCAGTACCTGGGCAAAAAGGCACCGAAGAAGAAGGTCGTCAAGGCGAGCGAAAAGTTCGCCAAGAACTTCAAGTTCGACTGGGAGCCGACGGAGGACACATCGACGGACCTAAACCCGCTGTACGCGAACCGCCTGGACGTAAACCTGCTCTACGGCCGCGGCTACCGCGCTGGGGTGGACATGCGCGAGCAGCGCAAGAAGAACTCGTTCCTGAACGAACTCTCGCAGAAGCGCCAGAAGGAGCACCGCGTCGCGGACGAGCAGAACGACGAGCTCACGAAGGATGAGCTAGCGGACCGTCAGCGCGAGCGCGAGCGCGCAATGCGCAGTATGCAGGACCGCGAGAAGGATCGCATGAAGGAGCTGGCGAGCCGCGAGGCGCAGACCATGGGCACGCACTGGTCCGAGAAGGCGTTGGCGGACATGCGCGAGCGCGACTGGCGCATCTTCCGCGAAGACTTTGACATCACGATCAAGGGCGGCAAGGCGCCGCACCCGCTGCGCAAGTGGGCGGAGGCTGCGAGTCTACCGGACGCGGTGTTCAAGGCGATCCAGGAGCTCGGCTTCGAGCGTCCATCGCCGATCCAGATGCAGTCGATCCCGATCGGTCTCGAGCGACGCGATATCATCGGCATCGCGGAGACGGGCTCCGGTAAGACGGCGGCGTTCATGATCCCGATCATCGCGTATATCTACAGCTTGCCGCCGACAAATGTCAGCCGAACGGGCGAGCAGGGTCCGCTGGCGCTGGTGATGGCGCCGACGCGCGAGCTGGCGCTGCAGATCGAGCAGGAGGCGATCAAGCTGTGCAAGTACACGAGCGTGGGCATTCCGGAGAAGGAGCACGCGATCAAGACGCTGTCGGTTGTGGGCGGACAGAGCATCGAAGACCAGGCGTTCAAGCTGCGTGAGGGCGTGGACATCATCATCGGCACGCCGGGACGACTCATGGACTGTCTCGAAAACCACTACTTGGTGCTCAACCAGTGCAACTATGTGGTGCTGGACGAGGCTGATCGCATGATCGACATGGGCTTCGAGCCGCAGGTCGTCGCCGTGCTGGAGAACATGGGCTCGCTGCTCAAGTCTGAGAACGAGGAGGAGATGGAGCAGCAGATCTCGCTCGCAGTCGAGGGTAAGGATCACCGCTTCCGCGTCACGACGATGTTCAGCGCGACGATGCCGACCGAGGTGGAGCGGCTCGCGAAGACGTTTCTGCGCCACCCTGCGATCGTGAAGATCGGCGACGAGGACTCGAGCAAGAACAAGCGCATCGACCAGCGCGTGCTGTTCATGCGCGCGGCGAAGAAGAAGGGCAAGGTTGTCGAGGTCCTCAGCGGTATCCTGCGCGACCAGCCGAAGTCCCGCAAGGAGAGAGCAGCAGACGGGCCGAAGATCATCGTGTTTGTCAACATCAAGAAAGAGTGCGACGTTGTCGCCAAGATGCTCTCGAGCGAGGGCTTCCGCGTCACGATCCTGCACGGCGGCAAGTCGCAGGATCAGCGTGAGGAGAGTCTCAAGGGCTTCCGCGAGGGCTACTGCGACGTGCTCGTGGCGACCGATGTCGCTGGTCGTGGTCTCGATATCCCGGACGTGACACACGTGATCAACTACGACCTGCCGTCCAAGATCCAGAACTACTCGCACCGCATCGGTCGTACCGGTCGCGCTGGCAAGGAAGGCATCGCGATCTCGCTGCTCACGGACGAGGACGAGGAGATCATGTTCGACCTGAAGCAGTATCTGATCTCGACTAACATGCCCGTGCCGCAGGAGCTCGCGAGCCATCCGTCCGCCAAGGCTGCCTACGGCGCGCGCGACGAGAAGGGCAACGTCATCGCCAAGTCCAAGCGCGACACCGTCATCTTCGCCAAGTAGGCGAGGTGCGTCTATATTCTATCTCGACGGGATCGAAGCTGAGAGGGCAGCGAGAAGGCATCAACAAAAAGCAGAAAGAAGAAACAAAACAATATACCAGCTGTACCTGACTTTGCTCGCCTCGGTCTCAGCTAATTTCTATGGAGACGCCGAGGTGGTGCGAGTCGCTGTCGTAGTGGCGCACGTCCATCTGCGCCGCCACGCGCGTCTTGAGGTGCTCGGACGTGCGCCACTCGTACGCGCCGACGAGGATGCCGTCCGAGCCGAGCGAGCTCGCGACCGACTCGCGCGCGCTCAGCTCGTACTTGGAGCGCAGCCGCATGGTCTTCTTGTCTTTCCGGCGGTCGTACACGAACTGTGTGCCCACGAGCAGCTCCGGCGTCACTACCTGCGTCAGATCCAGCCGCACCATCTTCGCGCGGTCATTGCTATCATCGAATACAAGAGCGTTCATGTTAGCACTGCCATGCATCAGCAGCGACGGAGCGATGGCGAGACACGCACATTTGTAGCAGCGCCAGGATGTCGTCGTGCGCGTAGCTGGTCGCGACATCCAGTCTGGAGAAGCGGCCGAGGCGATCGCTGTGGTCGAGACCGACGTCGTACGCGCCAATCACGCCAAACGACACGTCCTACATACCAACATAACGCAATCCAGCACGCAACCATCCAGCTTGTCAGACACACGAACGAACCAATAGAAGCAACAGCGTCAGCACAGTGAGTGCCACGTACCCCGAGTCGAGCGCCGAGCGTCGCCTGCAGCGTCGGACCGTTCACGGCGTCGATCTTCGCGCCGGCGAACAGGTTGGCGTCCTTGTAGTCGCACCCGATCCGCGCAAACGACGCGGGCATCTTTTCCGTCGCAGACTCGTGCGCCTCGAGCGTGAAGCGCAGCTTGTCGCTTGCCTGCAGGTGCGCCTGCAGCTCCAGGTGGCGCTCTGAGCTCACGCGCAGACTCGACGTGATCATCGAGTTGAGCTGGCTCTCGAACACGAGCGCCGACGACACGCCGCGCTTCTTGGTCGCGTTCTTGAAGAACGGCGAGACCACGCCCGTCGTGAGCCCGATGCGGTTGCCGCTTGGCGTGCGCGCGTTGATCTCCACGCCGTGGCGCGAGTGGTCCGACGGCTCGAGCGGATCCTTGAGCAGCGTGCGCTCGTCGAGGAAGTCCTGGTACAGACAGCTGCTCATGCCCTTCGTGGCGCTTCGCGCCGCCGCCGCCGCCATGCCTCCCGCCATCGCCTGCCTGCCTGCCTGCCTGCCGTCGCGTCTCGTCGCGTCTGCGCTGCTTTGCTCCCGCTCGCGTTTGGCTGTTCACGCCACCGGGAAAAAGAATGCGAGGAGCTCTGCCAATCGCGAGCTGCCGGTCGGTGGCGTGCGCAGTGACGCTTGCCGCCACCGAGAGAGCGACTCGCCTGGCTCTTCTGTGCGCATATTGCGCAATTGCGCGGTGCGTCATCAACTTCATGCTGGCTAGCGTCACCGAATAACCATTCTCGCGGACGTGATTGGCCAGCTGGGATGCTTGCCCCTTTTTCAGCCAATGGAAGCCCTCGAAAGAGAGCTCAAAAAGATCTTCAGCTGGACCATCACTCCTTTTTTCGTGAGTGGGAAAGCTCGAAAGTTTCAAAAGTTCCAAGGTGTGTGGCCATTGCACCAGCACGAGCCCTCCTCTCACTCGCCAATCCGCCACGACGCCGAGAAGACTCCGAGAAGAAGACCCACGCACCCACGCATCAAGAGAGCGATGGCGGAAGAGTTTGCGACGCTGTTCGTGGGCACGTACTCGCGCAAGGAGTCGTTCGTGCACGGCAAGGGCAAGGGCGTGTACGCATTCCGCTTCAGCCTGCTCACCGGCGCGCTCACGCCGCTGGGGCTCCGAGCCGAGGTCGGCATCAACCCGTCGTACATCTGTGGCACGAAGAAAGCGCTGTACGCCGTGAGCGAGTGCGATGAACCGCTCGGCAGCGACGCGTCCAAGACCACGGGCTTCGTCACGGCGCTCGCGATCGGCGAGGACGGCTCGTCGCTCACGCAGCTAAGCCGCCACGAGACGCGCGGCTCGTTCCCGTGCTACCTGAGCGTGAACTCGGACAGCGACTTCCTCTCGGTCGCGAACTACGGCGGCGGCAGCGTGATCCTGTTCCCGATCCGTGCGGACGGCTCGCTCGCGGACGCGTCGGACTTCCACGAGTTCTCCGGCGCGAGCAGGGTCAACCCGGATCGCCAGGAGGCGTCGCACCTGCACAGCACGACGTGGGTGCCGAACTCCAACTTCCTGTTCGGCGCCGACTTGGGCAACGACCGCGTCGCGCACTTTGAGCTCGACAAGAGCTCGAAGAAGCTCGTGGCGAACAGCTCCGCGGCGTTCTCGACGCGTCCGGGCGGCTCGGGTCCGCGCCACTTGGCGATCCACCCGTCGCTCCAGTTCGTGTACGTGCTCGACGAGCTCTCGAACACGATTGGCGTGCACGCGTACGACGCGCCGAGCGGCACGTTGTCAAGCACTGCGGTCCAGAACATCTCGACGCTGCCAGCGGACTTCTCGGGCGTCAGCCTGAGCGCCGACATCCACATCTCGTCGTGCGGCGCGTTTCTGTACGCGTCGAACCGCGGCCACGACAGCATCGCGATCTACCGCATCGAGCAGAGCGACGGCGGCAAGCTGGAGCTCGTGGGCTTCGAGTCGACGCGTGGCAAGTCGCCTCGCAACTTTTTGATCTACCGCAACTTCCTGCTTGTTGCGAACCAGGACACGGACACGATCGAGCTCTTCCACATCGACGGCGTGAACGGCAAGCTGGCGTTCACGGGCATCTCGGCCGAGTGTCCGACGCCAGTCTCGCTCTTCATCGCGCCACAGTAGATGACGGTAAACGCCGCCGGCCAGTCCTTCCATTCGAGAAATGCCAGTGCAAGAAATGCCAATGCAAGAAATGTCCACGATGTGAACCCAAGCGAGCAGCTCCGAGTCGACATGGCTACTTTTTCTTGGCATGTTCGTTTATATGAAGGCGGACAACAATGTCGTGCCGTCCTGGGTGTACGTACAGTAGCGATTCTCTCTCACTGTCGAGGGCGTTCAAGGCAAAAAGCGGTACAACACAGCGGTTGTGGGGGAGGGGGGAGGGGGGGGGGGGGG
>JAADWH010000253.1:0-31573 GCA_023335995.1 Globisporangium nagaii
CCGAGCTCCTAGAGCTCCGGTCCCGGGGATGCCTACTCCGAGGTTGTCAGGTGCTCTTAGAGTATCGACCCAAAATAGTTCGCTCACTTGTCATGCTGGTACTTTGGTATCTCATGGTAACTTGGCGATCTTCTGAGGCGCTCGCTAGTCACTGATCAGTATTCCAGTTTGCAAAAGACCCTTCTAAACCTACCACCACCGCGTAACTTTGCGTCCTGAACCGTTCATCAGCGTCGATTCTCGCGAGCCTCCCGGCGTCCAGGAGCGTGTTACTTCGCCGGCAGGTTCCGGTTCATGACCCAGATCTTCACGCACTTGGAGCGGTAGTGCGGGAACTCGTCCAGGATCGCTTCGAAGCGGTCGATCGTGAGCACGAAGAGGCTGCAGACGCAGAGCGCGATGCACGTGGCGTTGCGCGGCGTGCCGAAGAGCAGCGAGCGCTCGCCGAAGTAGTCGAACGGCCCTTTCACGAACTTCTCCTCGCGCTGCGTCACCTTCCGCCCGCCGCGGAGTCTGACCACGGACGCCATGTCGCGCACCAGGGCTGTCGGGTTCGTCGCCACCGGGATGACCGCAGCAAAGCCGCCGTCGCCCGCCACACCGCCCGGGAGCCCTCCCGCGAGCGTTCCCTGCGCTGCCACGCGCTGCGCATCCGCGAGTGGCATCGCTGCCTGGGTCATCCACTCGGTGACCGAGCTGCGGTGCGTGTCGCCTCCTGTCTCGTTCACACTCTCGTTGTTCGACGCGCGTCGGAAGAGGTTGCGCACGACGCAGATGGAGACGAGACCCGTCTCGATGATGTAGAGACTCCGCCCCATGTCGCCGCGCTGGATGATCACGTCGTTGCGCACGAAGAGCTCGTGCTTGAGCGCCGCGACAACCACGCGCGCGAACTGCTCGTCCGTGTGCGTGAAGAGCTTCACGTGCTTCATCAGGTTCGCGTGCACGTGGAGCGCGATTTCGTGGCGCACCGTGGTCGTGAGCCCGCGCAGCATCTGGTCCTCGTGCATGCCTTTGCTCTCCTGCCACGAGAGCGCAAAGTAAACTTGCATCTGCTTCCACGTACGCGCCGGGAACTGGTGAAAGACCATGAAGTGGCCCACTTGTGCCACGCGCTCCTCGTACTCAGCGCGCTTGCCCAGCTCGTGCTCGAAGAACTTGAAGAAGCCACCCGAGAGCATGCTGAAGAGCGCCACGGAGATGAAGATCACTGCGAGTGTCGCGACATTCTCGGTCGCATTCAGCGGCAGGATGTCGCCGTAGCACACGGTCGTGATCGCGCCGATGCTGAAGTGAAACGAGCGCAGGTACGCCACGAGTACGGGCACGCGCGCGACCTCGTAGAAGCTCGCGCAGCCCTCGAAGAGAAGCATCCCGGGTGCCGTGAGCCACGACGGACGCGCTTCGTCGTACGCGAGGAACGAGATGCCGAAGAACAAGCACGCGACCCAGTGCGTGCCGAGCGCAAAGTCGAGCGCGAGTCGCAGCAGATAGGCTACGCTTGGGCGGATGAAGCTCAGCTTGAGGTCGTAGAGCACGAAGCGCTGCACTCTGTCGGACAGCGAGTGCAAGTGCACGCCACGCAGGAACCGGTTGACTCGGAAGAGCGCGATCGCGTGCCACAGCGTCTGCGGAGGCTGCAGGCTATGCGTGATCGTAGCGACATCTGCGGTGGCAACTTTCGTCGCGTACACTCCGACAATGGCGAGGATATCGAGCGGCAGAATCGAGATGACATCGACAACGAACGAGCCGTGGTACCAGTAGTGATCAGCGAGCTTGCTGGGGTCCGAGACGACCTCGCCGTGGTCCAGGTACACAAAGTAGCTGCGCTTGAAGATGAAGTCGACCACGCACAACGAATCTACGAGCAAGAACTCGAGCAAGAACCAGATCTCGACCGTGGTCACGTTCTCGTCGTCGGTCAGGTACTGGTACAGAAAGCTGATGCGGAACGGGACGATGAAGATGTAGTAGAGCGTGATGGCGAGCATGAGGATGTCCCAGAAGTGGCGAAACGATGAGTTCTCGAGGAAAATCGGCGACGCGGACGGCGGCGGAGCCCAGATCTGGTACCTGTCGTTCGCCGCGGCTTGGTTCAGGAGTGCTGGAGCTGGCAGCGGCGCGATCTTGTTCTGTTTTGGCTTGCGCTTGTGCTTCGGTCTCGAGCCAAAGAGCGTTTGCCACCATGTTGTCTCTAATCTGCGGGCGGCACGCAGATCCTCCGCTGTTGGCGACGGCGTGTCGCCACGGCTCACATTCGAGAAGTTTCTGGAGCTTGAGTTCGAGAACGTGCTGATCGAGTGTCGCTTCTCAAAGTTGGCAATCGGCGAAGGGATGATAACTGGCGGTGGGGGAGCGGGTACTTCGACCGTCAGCTTGTTCTCAAAGTCGTTGATCACCAAGAGCTTTGCGTTCAGCTCTTTCCGGCCACCGTGGATCGAGTGCCGACGCACTGGGAAATACCGATTGAGCCCCGCTCTCGCGTGACTGACGCCTTCATTGGGGTTGCCGTCGCAGTAGGTCGGCACAACGGAGATCGAGTGCCGGCGAGCAGCTTGCGCTTTCGGGTTGTAGCTCACGGCTTGGTGCACCTTGAGCGAGTCGGAGTAAAACACCATCATGCCCTGCAAGCGTTTGTGGTGGCGTCGCCACTTGGTCTCGCTCGCGGTCGAGCGAAGTCCCATGTCTTGGACAACAGTCGCTATCGGTGGCTGCGGTGGAGGGTCGATCTGAAGAGGAGCCAAGGAGCTCACCCTCCTCACAATCACATCTCTGCGCTGCGCCTCGGAGCCGTTCTTCTCTGCCTGCGCTGCCTTGAAACTGCTTTTAGTGTTTTCTCGCGCGTCCCGGGTATCTAGCGCCAGATTTCGAGTTGAGCCGGAATCGTTCAGAGCCAAAGCTTCTGCTGCAGAAACCAGCGCCGACATCGACGAGTGACGGCGCAGTGGAGAAAGCGACGACGACTGCCGACCAAGCATCGGTGGGCGGTCTCGTTTCTTTGCTGCCGTATCTTGCTCCGTTGATACCTCAGGGTGTTTCGACTCGAGACTCACGACAGGTGCTGATTCCGATAGCGACGGCGGTTTCTCAGCTGGCGTGTCGTTCGGAAGTACCTGACCTCGCTCAAGCTCACTCGCGAGCTGCTCGAGCTTCGATGGACTCCTCCCCATCATCGTCTTTCGCCGTCGAGGAATCGCGACTGGAGACGTACGCGCCTTGAAGAGCGCTGCACTCTCGATACTGAACGATCGACGCTGAGCTGGCTTGGTGTCCTTGACGGACGGCTTGGGGATGTTGGTATCTGTCAATCGAGTGCTTGTGGCTCGTTTCTGTGGTGACAAAGGCGCGGGGTGCACCTTCGAGTGCCGCTTTGCTGCCTTCGTGACAGGCACACGCACGGCGGCTGTGGCTGGAGCTGCTTTGTCATTTTTGATGAACAGATTCTTCGAGATGTTCATGTAGACCGTCGCAGTTTGGATGTACGTAGCTTTCACAATCGGCACCAGCTTCGCCTCGATCTCCTCGCGGTGAGCGCGAGGCCAGATGGCGTTCCACTTCTTCTTCTCGAGCTGCAGCACCTGGCAGCTGTGTACGGCTCGGGCGGATGCGAGTCTCGTCGCACTTGGGATGAAAAAGCAGAACTCGCCGAACATCGCACCAGTCTCGAGCGCAGCGAACACAACCCCAGTTGAGGGTCGAAAGACTTCCGCGATCCCAGTCTTCATGATGTACAGCTTCGAGCCTGTCCGTCCTGCCTCGTAGATGATGTCGCCGTGCAAGTAGATTTCCACACACATAACGTTTGCGATCCCCTCGAGCTGCGCTGTCGTCAACTTCTGGAAGAGCGGTGTGTTCTTGATGAACGAGCCGTACATTTCGTAGAAGAGTTGGCATCGCAGCGCACTGGGCAGGTTGCCGAAGACATCGCCAACCTTCAGCTCCAAGAGGCACTCAGATTTGTAAGCCATGCTCTGCATGGCGCGCTGACGGAGCGCGGAGGGCAGCTTCCGCTGCTTGGCGTACTGATCAAAGTCCTCGACGCGTTCGTGGCGCTGCTTTTTCTCCATATCGATCGTGATCATGAGCGAGTTGATGCGGCCGATCACCTGCCCGATGAAAATCCATCCCAGGACGCACGTGGAGCCAGCGAAGCAGGACTCGAGGAAGTTGCGAGCCCAGATGTCACCAAAGCAGTCGACTGTAAACTAATTAGGGAAGAGATTGAGAATGGCGTCAGATGGATCACAGGCAGGTCAGAGATCCAGCTAGTGAACAAACGCGTACCGTCGAGAGGCACCAGTACATCGCACGCATGTAATGCACCAGCGGATCGTTCGGATACTGGTCCAGGATGAAGTCCGAGTTAACCCAGCTTGTCTCCACGAGCCCGACCTCGAGCTGCAGCCATCCGAGTAGGTAGTAGAGACTTCCGATGTAGTGCGCGGTCGAGACGAAGATCAGGAAGAACTTGATCAGATCGAACACGTTCGAGAGCACAGTGTTGCCTTTCAGGAAATTCTGCTGGATCTTGGTGTGGACTTCGTCGAGAAGCGTGACGAGCTGCGGACTTCTCAGCAAGCGCACGACACGAGTCGCAGTCATGTAGAAGTAGTCGCCTTGGTAGTAGATCGGCAGCATACTCCAGCAGTCCTGCGCGAACCAGCCCTTCCGGTACCGCTTTCGAATCACATCAGGATCAAGCACTTTTTGTCCGTACTGGATATAGCCGATGTACTGGTGCTTCAAGTAGATGTCAGCGTAGAGCAGCGCGTCGCACAGGTAGTCAATCGCCGTGAGTCGCAACATCACGCTGTCCGAAGGGTACGGCAGGAACGCGATACGGAAGATGACCACATAGAAGTTGTAGACTAGGATGCTCCCAATGATGCGGTGCCACCACTTCGCGAACGGCTTCTCTGGGTCCAGCGTGCGCACTCGCTTCTTCTCTTGAGCGACTTGCTTGCTCTCGAGGTTGAGCGATTCCGTCGGTCCGAGCCACTTCCGCAGCTTCGCCTTGAAAAAGAAGTTCACGCGCAGCTTCTTCAGCATCGTGTCATCTGCCCGCACCTGCTGCTTCCGTCGCGCGAGAATATTCTGAAATTGCTGCGGGAACCGGAGCGAGAGCGTCGTGAAATCCTCGCGGCGGATCACTACAGCCTGGACAGTGGACAGCACTCGGACGCTGACCTGATAAACCTCGCAGCGCGCTGTCGGAGCCAAGCTCTCCTCGCCGAAGTAGTCGTCTTTCTTCAGCACCGACACGAAAATCGTGTTCTCACGAGTGGGCAGAGCCGTTTTCGTGCCGATGCGCCAGAGCGAATGACGCCCTTCGAGGGATGTGCGGCGAACACTTTGAGTTCTTTCGGGCTGCGGTGCTGTCGATTCCGAAGGATTCTCGGTGGCTCCCTGGATCAGCGGCTGTGATGGAGCCGAAGCGATTCGTTGCGAATCGCTAGCGCCTTTCGCCTTAATATTGACGAGCGAGCTCGACTTGGTGAACACTCCCTGACTCGACTGCTTCGCCAAGTTGAACGGAGCGGCTAGCTTCGAGACGTCGATGTTGATGCTGCCCGGGGACATCTTCATGGACAGTCGCTGGATGCTGTATTTCTCGATAAAAGTTCTTGATTCACGAGGAGCGCGCGCTTTTGAAAGACTCACCACTGCAGACGACTTCAGCGCAGGAAGCAACTTCTCTGCGTCGCCGCTCTGGATGAGAAAAAACTCTGTCGCGAGGTGCCCTTCGCGGATCACGAATGACTCGCGCAAGAAGATCTCGCAGCGAGCTGCTTGAGCGAGCTGCTCGATCAGCATCTGATGATCTGGCGCTGTGTCCAAAAAGAGAGGACACTTGCTGATGTCTTCGAGGAACATCGCGAGCTGCACCTGGCGACGAAGAGTCCGCGGGAGATGGTGCATCACTTCTTCGTCGTGCACGGCGCTGCCGTTGAGCTTCCACTTGGTCTGATAGTAGCTGCGCAGCATGTTTTTTGTTCGCTCGGACACGGTTGTCATGGTCATGAGGATGAGGTTGATTTCTTCGACGCGCTCGTGATGGATCGTGCTCAAGATGTTCACTTGGGCAGTGACGCTCGTGAGCGCAGACCCTGTGAAGTAGCAAATGTTGGCGCCGCAGAAAATCCAGATGCACGCTGCGATGCACTCTTTCGTTGTGAACGACAAAATGTCGCCGTAGCCCACGGTCGAGAGCAGAACCAGACTCCAGTGCAGAGATCGCAGGTACGGCGCGTCGATGTTGAACGTGCTGCGATCGTACATGTACCAGGTGCAGTTGCCGTAGAGACTCGCGTCTTCGAGGCAGCGAGGAGTCGAGATGATTCCCGGCGCAACACCTTCCGCCGGAAGCCCGCCGTGGAATACGTCGATGTCTGCGACCAGAAAGAAGAGGCACCCGGCGCAGTGGGCTGCGGAGCACACGTACACGATAATGTACACGAGCAAGCGGCTGTAGGTCGCGAAGCCGTGCTCGAGCATCAGCGCTTTCAGCGTTTTCTTGAGCTTGCGAGCGCGCAGTAATCGAAGAGCGCGGAAGAAGCGAATGAACTGGGTCATTCGCGGCGTGAACCACTCCTTCGGCAGCACGTCCCACACCAGAGAGATCGGCAGGTTCACGAGCACATCGAACCAGTAGTTGTCGTTCTCGAGGTAGTGTCGGAAGATTTGCGGCTTCTCGGTGATCATAGCGACCGCGTTCACGTTGCTGTGGTCGTCCTCCTCTTTCCGCTCGCGGCGATTGAGCGCCGGTCGCACGAAGCATCGCGCTCGGAAGTAAAGGTCCGCATAGAAGAAGATCTCAATCGCTGCTGCGAGGCAGAAATCGCCCAGCTGGACGATGAACGGCACAGCGCCAAACACTGGCTGGTCCACGCTGTTCAGGAGTCCAAAGCCCCGTTGAAACGCGATCTGGTGCGGAACCTCTGCGATCAGCAGCAGCAGCAGCACACACTCGATGCGAATCCATAGAAACCGGAAGAGAGAGCTCGGTTGCCTCCACGCCGGGATCTTCTCCGCCGCTGCTGTCGCGTCGCGTGAGATTTTCTGCACCATCTTGTTCTTGACTGTGCTGCCGTTGCCCAGCAGTTTGAGCATCCGAGCACTTGCCTGCATGTCCTCGAAGGAGTTGTACCGCACGAGTTCTGCGCTTTCTCCAGCGGGCGTGACCTGTTTGCTCGTTCCCAGCTTCTTCGCTAGGATGGACGCGTACATGAACTTGGAGAAATGCTTCCGCAGCGCGACTTTGAACGCTCTTTTCGTGAGGTACCACAGCTCGCAGTACGTCTCTGCGATCAGGCGATTGCTCGACAGATGGTCTTCGAAGAGAGCGTACTCTGCATACGCGTTTCCTTGAGCGAGTCTCCCTTTGATCGCTGAGTTTACATCCGTGATGCGGATCTCACCCGCCGCGACAATCAGCATGTCTTCTGGCTGCTCAACCTGCAGGATGATCTGGTTCGGAGCGAAGAAATCTTTCTCCAGCAGGTTGAGCACTGTTCTCAAGAACGCTCCTTGGCGATTCTTGAATATCGTTATCTGATCAGCAGCATCAAGAAGAGGAAGAAGACGGTTATTCAGAGCGGATGCGTATGTTAGATCGCCAGACGGCTTCAAGCGCCTCCAATCAGCTGCTTCGTGTGACGTACCCGTCGAAAGCACTTGAACTTAACGTAGTGGGAGCACTGGATGCGGTAGTGCGGCGGCAACTCGGAGAGGATCAGCTCCTCTTCGACTCCGTTTCGAGTTCGATCCATGTACTGAAAGTAGATCCGCACGTTGTCCACAAGATCCTGAGGTAGCTTTCGAGACAGCAGGAACTGTACAATCAAGACAAACCCGTCAGCACATCGAGGCATCTGGCAAGAGGACGCTGCCCGCAAGACAATGGCTACATACCTGCCCAGCTTGTTGCCTTCGCGTACAGATGTTGGTCGTCATGTTTGCGTCCTTGTGGCTGAAGAAGAATGAGTACGCCGTGAGGATCGCGGTCGCCCACAGCCCGCTGAAGAACTGTACGATGACGCGATACAGCGTCTCGGCGTTTGTGGCTGGCACCAGATCGCCTTGTCCGAGCGTCGTGACGGTTTTGCACGCCCAGTAGAGCGTCCGCGCGTACTTGCGCACCATCGATCCTCGCTCCAGGTTGTCGCGTAGAACCCACGCCTGCGGGATCGGGTGCTTCTCGCAGTGCGTAAATTCGACCCCGCACCTCCAGTGTGCGACAAACATGTACCCGGACGCTGCGAGGTGGCACAGGTACATGCCGAGGAAGACCAGGTACACTGCGATCGCGACGGTGCTGAACGACAGCAGCTGCACGAGCCTGGTCTCTTTGAAATGCGTGAAGAACACGGTGTTGAACTGTTTCGCCAAGTTGAACACTGCGTGCGGAAACCGCGCGGCTCCGACGACGTGCATCCAGTTGTAGCTGAACGCCACGCAGCCGACCTCCCAGGGAACCACGTAGATGATTTTTATCAGCACTTCGATCCACGTCGCGTGAAGGCTCCGCTGCCGCGATTTTGCGCTCCGATGGACTAGGACGGCGTCGAACGGCGCGATGCGGTCCCCGCGCGCGGAGAACCCGCTGCGAGCCGAGCGTATTGTGACGTCTTCTCCCATCATAGACGCTCGAATGCCGCGGAACACGCTCGACTCTCTGGTCGACCGTTCTAGGATTCGGATACACCCAGCGAAGAGCGAGCCGCGCAGCAAAGCCCTCAACGGTTTCTGCGTGACCACGATGCGCAGCACGCACGCAACGAAATCCAGGATCGAGAAGAGCGTCAAAGCGAGTGTCCACTTGGCGTGGTGCGGGCTTTCGCTCCACGGATCGAAGAAGAAGCCGACTCGAAGCGGCACAGAGATCAGCACGAAGAGCGAGTCGAGGAACCCGACGAGCTGCCACAGAAGCTCGCTCTCGAATGGCGCTGGAAGTCCTCGTCCACGATCGTACCAGCGGCGGAGCTTCGTTGCAGCCGAGACTCGCGTCGCTGTTCTGTCCTCGCCTTGCTTCTCGGTAGCGCTGTCGTCTCTGCTATGACGCTGCTGCTGCTGCTGCTGCTGCTGCTGCGCGGGCAGTGTTTTGCTGGGACGCAAGATGTTCCGCGCAGATGCCGCCTTCGCGAGTCCGAAGTTGCGCATCGACTGGAGTCGCACGCGCGCGAGCCCAAACGTGGCATTCTGCACAAGTCGCCCCTCGCGCGCTTCGTCTCCGCCACGAATGGACTTCGCGAACACCCCGCTGACGATTCGGCTGTGCTCGCTCGCCGCCCAGCGCTTGGACTTGGGCATCGAGATACTGGCAGATGCCGCGCTGGACACAACACGTAAGCGGCTGAAGTGGCGATTCCTCGGTCGTCAAGTCGGGTTGCGCGCAAGCGGACGCCTGGCAGTCTCTTCACAGCGGAGAGGTGGCGAGCAGACAGAATCACCGCTGTTATCTGCGCGCACCTTCCGTTTTCCGCTCAATAATCACGCCTGCAGTCTATTTTCGCCTTCGCGCGTCGCTCTCGGTGGTTTCAACTCGTGCTGGAAACTGGTTTGGAATCCAGCGCGCTTGTCAATCTCGTCTCAGCTCTGACGTGAGGTGTGAGTGAGAGAGTGACTAACGGGTCCGCGGAACGCGAGATGAATCGTCCAAGAGGTATGCGAGCGATTCTCTGCACTCAACCCAAAGCAGTTGAGCTCTCGGCAGCACACGCTCACGTACAGAAGCAGATATCCAATATCCGAGAAGAGCTGACAACGGTTTTGCTCTGCGGGCGAAGACAAACATTTACGACTAGCCATGGGAGACCTATTCGTCCTCGCGCCTCGGCGATCTGTTTGGGTTCTGGATCGGATTGTCTTGGGTCGAGTTGGCGAAGATCCAGTCGCGCATGTTGCGTTCGCGGTACTCTGGGAAGTCGTCGAGGATCTCGCGGTATTTCTCGACCGTGAGAATGAGCATGCTGCACGACGAGAGCGCGACGCAGGTGGCGCTCCGCGGGACGTCAAGAATCAGCGACTTCTCGCCGAAAAAGTCGAATCTCCCTTTCACGAGCTCGATGATCTCGCTCTGTGGACCTCTCAGCAGACTCATCGCAGACGCGCCAGGAAGATTCGGATTTGGCGGGTTCTTGAGGAGTGTCTGCCTCTGCTTCTTCGTGATGCGCACGAGGACGCTCCCGTTTTCGATCACGTACAGGCTTCTCCCGGTGTCCCCTTCTGCGATGATAACGTCATGGCGAACATACAGCTCTTGCTGGAACGCCGCGACGACAGCCCGGACAAAAGCCTCTTCGCACGTCGCGAACAGCTTCATCTGAACCACGAACTCGCGCTTCACGTACAGGATGATGTCTTGCCTCACCGAAGTCGTCAGTCCGCGCAGCAGCTCGTCTTCGTCCATGCCTTTGCTCTCTTGCCAGTGAACGGCGAAGTACACCTGCAGCTGCTTCCAGATCCGAGTGTTGAACCGGTGGAAGATCATGTAGTTTGCAACTCGCGCCACTCGCTCTTCGTAGTCGGCACGCTGCCCGAACTCCATTTCGAAGAGGTGGAAGAACCCTCCAGAGAGCATCCCGAAGAGCACGATCGAGACCACGATCACCATGGTGCCGATCAGCGTCTCCACGGCGTTCTGGGGTGCGATGTCTCCGTACGATACAGTCGTGATCGCGCCGATACTGAAGTGGTACGACCGCGCGAACTTCTCGGTCACCGGCACGTCGCCGATGCTCTCGATCCCAGTGCATCCAGCGTACGCAAGCATGCCAGGCGTCGTGAGCCACGATGCGCGTCCGTCCTCGATGAAGGTGTTGTACGAGACCGAGTAGAAGAAGCACGCGACCCAGTGCGCTCCGAGCACGAAGTCGAACGCGAATCGCGTGAAGTACACCGCGCCGGGCGTGATCGCCGTCAGCTTCCAGTCGTACACGAGCGACCGCTGGACGCGCTCACTCAGCTCGTGCAAACGGTTGATCCGGATCATCTTGTTCGTGCGGAAAACAGCGACGCGGTACCACGTCACGTCCCAACGGATCCCTCGGTAGCGCTGGACGACCGAGTACAGCGGTGCGAGCACTTCAAACGGCAGGATGCAGATGAGGTCCGAGATGTACGTACCTTCCTTCAGGTAGTGGTTTCGGATCGCCTTCTTGTCCGTCACGACCTCGCCCTTGTAAATGTACGTGAAGAAGTGTTTCTGCAGGATGAAGTCGACGATGCATAAGATGTCCATGACGTACTCCATCACAAACCACGCGATGATCATCTCTTCGGTGCCTGTGCTCGTGAGAAACTCGAAGTCGAAGCTGATTCGGAACGGCACCACCAGGATGTAGTAGCAGCAGATCACGAGCATGACTGCGTTCCAGACGCGCCGAAACGACGAGTTCTCCATGCAAAACGACGGGGGGAGAGGCGGCTCGATCCAGATCTCGTACGGGTTAGTCAACTCGCCGAGCTCGTCCTCGTTCTGGAACACACCTTTGTGCTGCCTTCTCTTGGATCGAGCCTTCAGTGTTTCCAAATGCTTTGCATACGAATGCCCTTCGTTCACGACGCGTGGACTCTCATCTAGGTGTACCGTGCTCGCACCAACAGTAAAGCGATGTCGTTGCAGCATCTCCAATGCAGACGAGTGGTGCCCGGGCCCGCTTTCTGGCGCTCCAGCAGCTACTTCCTCTTCCGGTGATGGATGAATGCGAAGCTTCCGCGCTACAGTTGAAGCCCCGAATGCTGGCGGTAGGAGTTGCTCAGCTGCCTGTTGTCCGCCACTGATAGAGACGAGACTCTTCTTCAGTTCCTTGTTGACGATCTGGATCGAGTGCCGCTTTTGGCTGCTCACCTTGCTCGCAGTGTCCGAGCGCAAGGAACCCAGTCCACCGCTGACTGTGCCGCGCTTCGATATCCTCCCTTCTAAAGCCTTCTGCTGTTCTTGAAGGATATGGTCGCTGGCGATGCGAGACGGAAGCATCACGGTGCTATCCGCCACGTTGAGGGATTTGTCGTCGCCGAACTCGTGTGACATGAGCTCGTTTTGAAGCCCGGGGTTCGACGACCGACGGGCGATTTCTTGCACCTCGTTCTCTTTCTCGTTCTGCTGGTCAATCAGCGCGAGAACCTTGAGATTTCGCTCGTGCCGTTTCCACTCTTCTTCGATGTTGTGAGCAGAGGACGCTTTCAGCGAGGAAGACATCTTCAGCTCGTTCATTCGTCGTGGCAAGCCGAGGTGCGCGCTCAGTTTTCTCCGATTGCCTTTCGCTGTCAGCTCTGGGGACTTCTGTCGCGACGGGGTGCTTTGATAAGAGCCGGTTTGGTCACCTTGCTCGGATCTTCTGCCATAGGTATCCTCTTCAGACACCGCTGAGCTTTGCTCCTTCTCCTCGTCCACTTCTTCATGGATCACGTTCGCATGGAGTTTCTTCAGGGTCGCTCCACGCTCAGGATGCCCGGACTTTGCAAGCTCGAAGTTCTTGAAAATGTTCATGAACGATCTCGACATCGAGCGGTACTTGTGCTTCATCACGGGGATCATCTTGTTCTCGATCGATATGCGGGTGCTGTCCGACCACAAATGCATCCACTCTCGCCGATGAATGAAGAAGACTTGGCAGCTTCGACTCGCTCGAACAGATACCAGCTGCTTCGTTCCAGCGAGGAAGAATGCCAGATCACCGAAGAGGACGCCTTCGTGGACCGCAGCGAAGACCATTTGCGACTGCGACGAGAAGATTTCCGCCGCCCCTTTCTTCATGATGAAGAGTTTCGATCCGATCCGCCCCTCTTCAATGATAACATCTTCAGGGAGGTAGATCTCGAGCGAAAGCGCGTTCGCCAGTGCCTGGACCTGCGGCTTCGTCAGCAGCTCTGAAAACTCGGGAATGCGTCGCACATATTCCCCGTAGAGTTCGTCGAACAAAAGGATGTGGAACGCTTTCGGGAGCTCCCGAAACGTCTCGGCCATGCTCAGGTCGATCAAGCACTTGGTTTTGAACTCCAGCCCCTCCATTGATCGCTCGCGCAGGAACGACGGCAGCTTCTTCTTCTTGGCGTACTGCTCAAAAGCTTCGACACGCTCGTTGTGCTCGTGTTCATCCTGTTCGATACAGGTACGAGGGGTCAGCGTTTGTCGTTTGCTGCGAGGATGATATCTTCAATGGTGTCGCGTACCTGATCCATCACCGCCATCAGCGATGTGATTTTGCCCATGACTTGTCCGATGCAAACCCAGCCGATGACGCACGTACAACCGGCGTACACAGTTTCCACCGGGTTTCTGGCCAGCACGTCCCCGAAGCACACGACCGTAAACTGTCGCAAAGTAGGACGAGTATTAGCTTTCTACAGCATGACAGAATGAGAGAGAGCAGCAGCAACGTACGGTTTCGAGGCACCAGTACAGCGACCGCACATAATGAACAGCAATGTCGTCAGGATACGCGTTCAGCACTGTATCGGCCGTCATCCAGCTCGCCGGCGCGAACTTGTGCTTCACCATCAGCCTGCCGATCGTGTAGTAGACGCTTCCGATTTGATGTCCAGCCGAGAGAAACAGCAACAGAAACTTGAACAAGTCGAAAATGCTGAGCAGCGCCAGGTTGCTGCTTCGCAGAATCCGCTCACGCATCCGATCTTCGAACTCGCCGACAAACTCCAAAAGCTGTGGCGTTCGCAGCAGTCGCGGCAGTCGCGCCAACGTCATCACGAAGTGGTCGCCTTGGTAGTACAGCGGAATCATGCTCCAGCAGTCGAGTCGCAGCCACGTTTTCGCGTACCTTCTTCGGATCGCCACGATGTCGACAATCTTCTCTCCGTAGAGGGTGAAACCGAGCCGATTCCACTTCAAGTAGATGTCGGCGAAGAGAAGTAAGTCGCATCCATAGTCGATCAGAGTGAGCGCGAGCATGGTTACCTTGGATGGGTTCGGTAGAAACGCGATCCGGAACGTGATCTGGAAGAAGTTGTAAAGCAGAATGAGTCCTTGGGTGAAGCGCCATGCCTTGTAGAACAGCCTCTCCGGCCCAATGATGTCGTTCGCGTGGATCTTGTTCTCTGCGTACAGCGATGCGCTCGAGCCCATGAATTCCTTCACCTTGTCTTTCTTGCTGAAGTTGTCGTTCATCTTGCCGAACAGCACGCCGTACGCGCTTCTTCGCGCCACAATCAAAGTACACATCTGGTTCGCTTCGTCCGGGTAGCGGTCGAGCAGCGTCAGCAAATCCTCTCGAGTGAGAACTGCCACTTGGGTGCTCGTGACAGTCCGGACGCTGACTCTCGACTCAAAGAGCTCGTTCGAGAGCAAGCTCTCTTCCCCGAAGCAATCGCCTCGCCTCACCACGGCGACGGGACGCATAGAAGAGTTGCCATTGATCTTCCAGATTCCGGTGTCACCGTAGCGACTGTCGTGCTTGGAGTTCAAGTTTGGATCCGCAGATCTCTTGCCTCGGTGCACTTTGCGAAGCAGTCGCTTGAGCAACGGAACTCGCTGGTGTGACGTATCGAGAACTCGCCACGTGCTGCTGTCTGCCGACATGTTCATCAGATCTGACTGGTAGACTCGCTGACGCTTCTCAACTCGCGGGATCAAGACCTCTGCGTCCCCAGACTGAATGAGGTACATCTCCGTCGCGAGGTGTCCGTAATTGAGCAGAACCACTTTCGGGACGAAGATCTCGGATCGCATGAGCAGAGCGATGTCTCTCAGAAACCCGCTCTGACTGCGGCAGTCAGAGAAAATGTAGCACCGACACAGATCTACCAGGTACAGCGAACACGCCAACTCATGTCGCTGAGATCGCGGGAGATGCTTGAGCAGCTCCGATTCCTGCAGAACGCTGCCGTTGAGCGTCCAGTTGGTTTCAAAATGCCGCCGAATGATTCGTCGAGTCGAATCCGAGACGCCAGCTTGGACCAACGCGCGGTTGACTGCTTCCGCACGACTTCCTCGAAGCGAGCTCAACACCGACACTTGAGACACTACGCTTGACACTGCGCACGCGGTGAAGTAACAGATCAGCGCTCCCAAGAATATCCACCAAAAGCCGATGAAGCACTCGCTGTCCGAAAACGACAGGATGTCGCCGTAGCCCACGGTGGAGAGCAGCACCAAGCTCCAGTGGAGCGAGCGGATGTATCGCGCTTGCATGTTGAACGTGCTCTGGTCGTAGATGAACCACGTGCAGTTCCCAAAGACGGTTGCGTCATGGAGGCACTTGTCGGCGGAGACAGAGCCGGCGCCGCCAAAGTCCGGAGGCAATGCGAAGTCGAAACCCTTCCGATCGGCGAGAAGAAAGAAGCAGCAGCCAAGTGCGTTTGCGGAGATCACGCAGAATATGATCACGTTCACGAGCAGCTGGCTGGCTGGGCTGAAGTCGTGCTCTTGCATGATTTTCTTCATCGTCTTCTTGAGCTTCGAGAGCCGAACCAGCGCCAGGAGACGGAAAAAGCGCATGTAGTACATTGTCTCGAAGCTCACTGAGTCTTTCGACACGAGAGTCCACACCATCGCGATGGGGAGCGTCGCCACGAAGTCAAGCAGCACGTCGCCGTGGTTCAAGTAGTTTTGGGTGATCTCGGATTTCTTCACCATCAGTCCGTGCTGCAAGCGGACTTGAGAGGTGCGCTTCACCTTGAGGTTCTTCAGCACCTGCGCTTCTTGGATGTGATGTGTCTGGTTCTCCGTCGCCTCGAACTTCTTTTTCGCGCGGACGAATTCGCGTGCTCGAAAATAGACGTCGATGTAGAAGAAGACTTCGACGGCCAGAGTGAGCACATACGTCACGTGCTGCCGCGGAAGCTGACTTGCTCCGAGCACGCCATAGCGCCAGTCGAACGCAATCTCGAACGGCACTTCGATCGCCAAGAAGATGGTGAGCGCAGCCTTCCAGCGTCGCCAAATCGTCCGAAAGCGAGAGTTCGGGAAACGCCAAGGAACGGCCGTGGCGGATTCCACGAGATGCGATCTCTTGCCGACGTTTCCCAGGTGCATGAGTCTTCGCTCTTCCGATTCGACGCGCCGCATTTTCTCCACTGGCTCAGCAGAGTCCGGCTGCGCGCGAGCGATCACCAGCTGCGCATGCTGGATGTACTGGGCTTGCATCAGCGCGATCTTCATCTTTGGGAAGTGCTTCTCCATCGCCGCCAGGAAGCTTTGCCTCGACAAGCAATACACTTCGCAGAATGTCCCGGCGATTAGCTCATGGCGCGACAGCTTGTCCTGGAAGAGCGCATGCTCTGCATACCACTGCCCGGTTTCGATGACGTGCACCATCAACTTGCTCTCGATGTCCAGTACTCGGATCTCTCCGCGTCCAACGATGATCAGCTCCTCGAGGTCGTAAGCGCCGATCACGGTTTGATTTGGAGACAGGAAGTCGCTCTCGATCATCATGAGAGCAGTTTTCATGAACTCTTTCGGCTGCTTGGAGAAGAAAGGCACCTGCGAGATACCGGATAGAAATGCATGCGTTAGTTGAAAACGCAAAGCGCGAGAGCAAAGAAGCAGAGTGACTTACACGTCGAAGCAGCCTCATCATGACGTAGCTGGCGCACTGCTTGTGGTAGTGAACGGGGAGGTCGGCTAGGATCCGAGTCTCTTCGATTCCGTTTCGAGTTCGCTGCAGGTACTGGTGGTAGGATCGAATGTGGCTCGCCAGCTCAGACGGGACCTGTCTGCACCGCAGAAACTGTAGCATATCGAGGTTAGCGTTCAGCATGAAATGCAGCGACGAGAGCCAGGCAAGGCGACATACCATGAGTGCCTGCTCCAGACGGGTGCTCGCGCTTTCGTTTAGATCAGCGTCCCGACGACTGAAGTAGAACGAGCAAGCGGAGAGAAAAGACGTCGCCCAGAGACCGCTGATGAACTGAACCACGATGCAGTAGTTGGTCTCCGCTTGCGTGGCTGGAACCATGTCGCCCTGTCCCAGAGTCGTGATCGTCTTGGAAGCCCAGTACATCGTCCGAATGTACTGGCGCCAGAACGTCCCACGCTCGAGTTTGTCCTTGAGCACCCAGCATCCTGGCAGCGGCGTCGACGCGCACTTTGCAAAGTCCATGCCGCACTCCGCGTGCGCTATAAACATGTACCCGCACGCGCTGACGTGGCACAGGTACAGCCCAAGCCAGAACAGGTAGAATGGCAGACTGAGCGTGCTGAAAGAGAGCATGCGCACGAGGTTGAACTGGTGGCAGGCTTTCATGACGGATGAGTACAGCAGCGGGAGACTGTAGCTCGCGACCACGAGTTTCGCTCCGCGCGCCAGATGGATCCAGTTGTAGTTGAGAAGTGCTGCAGTGACGATGTCGAGCGGCAGGAACAGGAAGACCGTGAAGATAACCGGCAGTGTCTTCGTCTGGAATGAGCCCTGAATCACTGACGCCGTCTCCGCTGTCGAAATCGTTCCTTGGTCAGCTCGATCGTCCTCGCGCGTCGAAAACAGCGATATCGACGGGATGGACAGTCTCTTCCCTCCTTGCATGGCTGACAGCTGAGGCACCACGACGCGCGCTCTTGGGCGACCGCTCGACCGCACTGACTTGACCGACTTGGCAGATCGTTCAGACGCTTGGCTGAACAGCTCTCTTGAGAATCTGGCGCCGATGTTTTTGCGCTCGGTGTATACCCACGCAAGCCGAATCACCTCGCCGACGATGTCCAGAACGCTGAATACCGTGAGCTCGCTTGTCCACTCGCCTCGCTTCAGGACACGACTATGCGGGTCGAAGAAGAATCCTATCCGCAGCGGCACGCTAACGAGCACGTAGATCGCGTCCAGCAACGCTGCAACGATCAGCAGCATCCGCAGCGCTGCTTGGGCCTTCTTTCTACGCTGCGCGCGAATCTCCCGCCGTCTCTTCTCGGTTTCGTTCTGGGTGGTAAGCTGTATCGACGCCAGCTCCTTTGCGAGCGAGGAAATGACAACAAGAGAAGAGCGTTTCCGTGTCGCGCGCGTCATCGCGAGCTCCACCTGCGTAAAAGCGAACGGTGCGTTTTCGAGCACGCTCTCCAAGTCCTGCACAGTCGGTCCGATCGTCGGGACGTCGTCAGCGATATACGGTGCGGTCCCCTCGATATGCTCTGCGTGGCTGTCATACTCGTCTCGGTGGTGATCATCGTCGACATGGTGCTCCTCTAGACCGTATTCTTTGATCAGCGCGCGGTGGATCGAGTCGTCCAGGTCCGCCTGCTGGTGCTGCATGCTCATCCGCTGCCCTCCAGCTTGCAGCACTCGTTGCGCAGCCGCGTCGTCGTCATTCTGCTGCACACTTCCAGGCGGCTGCTCGTCGCCGCCGTCTCCATCTTTGGGGAAGTAGTACTCGCTCATCGAGCCATCAGCGTCGGCAGCCGCTGATGCGAACTGCGCGGCGATGCTGCTCTCGCGCGGACTCGCGACATCCGCGCCGCTGGCGTCTTCCTCGCCGGCGTCGTTGCGAGATCCGCCGCTGCTGACCACGTGCTCAGCGCGCTCGCCGCCCATGCGGCGGCCCTCGCTCGCACACTGCGCCACGCTCTCGGGGTGCTCCCGCATCGGCGTCATCTCCGAGTTGCGCGTTGGCGCGTTGGCAAAGCGCGATGTCTGTTTTGCATTTCCCCGCCCACCGAAGCGACGCCTCGCTGCGCTTGAAGGGCACCTCGGGTTCTGATTGGTGGATCTGAGTTCCCGGCCACTATTCGGGTGCTGCCGCCTCTGATTCCACCGCGCAGTCGTAAAACCGCCACCTACACGAACGAGCTGGCGCTCACCAGGAGCTCGCTGCACGACGCCCCGCGGCCGCGAACATCGCGAGCCGCAACGGTCGTCGACGCGTAAACTCTGCCGCTGCCCGCTCACGCATGCGGTGAGTTGACCGGCGCGCACAAACGGACCGGTTGGCCGGCTCGCGTCACAGCGAGACGAGACCGATGCCTCGCGCGGTGGCCGACGACGATGGCAACGACCACGAGCGGCTCGGGCTGCCGATCCAGGACCCCGCAGGCGCCGAAGACGACGGCGGCGCGCTCGAGAACGCGGCGATCGGCATCGCGCACGTCAATCTCGGACGCAAGGCGGCTCCAGGTCGGCGGCGCGGCATCTTATTTTTTCGGAGACGACGGCACCATGTCCAACCAGCGACGAGTGGTCCGCACATGTCGATGGTTGCGCATACTGCGAGTGCTACTGCTACTGCAGCAGCTGTCGGTGCCGGTGCCGGGAAGACGGCGTCGCGGAGAGACCAGGTCGAGCTCGTCCTCGTCGGCGCGAGCTTGGCGGACGCGGTGGCGACCATGATGCTCGTCCCGCTGCGCGTGGGTTTCTGGTTTGATCCTTTCAACGATCCGCCCTCACGCACAACTTGGACGCGCGAGCTCACGTTCTTCACGTGCGTCGACTTTCTTGGAGAGGTGGTGCGGCTCTGGCAGCTCTCGGTACAAGTGCGCGTGGTGCTGCAAGCAATCAGACGCGCAGTGCAGGACGGCAGAGGACAGGGGTCACGCAGCCGCGCATTCTCGCGCGTCAAATCCTTCCGCTTCGTGACGTTCCGGCAGCCGTCCAAGATTGCTCCGGCTGGCACTTCGACGCGCGACACTACTACAACAGCAGGTCGAGAGGAGGTGACGCTCACGCAGACGCTGCCTCTGGCATCCGAGAAGGAACAGAACCGAGTCGCGAGCTCGTTCTTTTCGACGCGCAACGTGGTTCTCGTGGCGATCAGCTGCCTACCGCTCGAGATCGCACTGATACTCGCGCAAGAGTACAACTTGCTACATCTCTGCGGCGTCGTCCGGTACTGCTTCGCGCTGTACGAACTCCCGACGCTGTTCTCCCGCGCGATCCTCAAGCCGCTGCGACGGACGGGCTTCGTGCGAGGTCTGTCGTTCGTCACAACAGCGCTGGCCGCGCACCTCTTCTGGCTCGGACTGTACCTCTGCCACTTGTCGGTGTGTGGGTACATGTTCATCGCCCACTGGGAGTGCGGGGCATCCTTTGATCGGTGCAGCAAGGAGCCCATTTCAGGATGCTGGGTGCTCAAGGACAATCTGGAGCACGGGAGCTCCTGGCGGCAGTACATTCGGACGATGTACTGGGCGTCGAAAACCGTAACGACACTCGGCCAGGGCGACCTCGTGCCGGCGACGCAGATGGAGACCAACTACTGCATCGTTGTCCAGTACGTGAGCGGGCTGTGGGCAACGGCGTTTCTCTCGGCGTGCGGCTTCTATTTTGCTCGGCGAGACGTGAACATGCGCGAGTGCGTCAGCACCCACTTGGAGCAAGCGCTGAAAGTAAGTCATACGCCTTGCTGCTTCATCGTCGCTATTTGCTGGAGTGCAGCGCTAACGGGTTTTGTTGTGCTTGCTAGTTCATTGATTCGCGCAAGCTGCCAGAGCAGGTGGGTGTGAGAGTGCGCTTCTACTACCAGCATATGCAGCGCACGCGAAATGGCATCGAGGAAGACTTGATCCTCGCAGATCTCCCGACCAGATACCGCACGCAGTGCTCGCATCACACGAAGTTCAAGCTGCTCAAGCGAGTATGTCAAGCGTACCATACAGCACTGAAGCCTGCTATTGTACTGATGCCACGCTGATCCTTCTTGCTGAATTCTTCGACAGGTACCTTTCTTTCGAAACCACCAAGGCGGCTTTCTTCGAACGATTTTGGATGCTCTAGAGAGCGATTTCTTCGCTCCGAACCAGACTGTCCTCGATTTCCACGCCGATGAGGAGATGTTCATCATCTCGAGTGGCCAGATTCGCGTATGTGACGAGCATGGAGTGATCATTCGTCGACTGCTGGACGGCAGTGCGTTTGGTGAGCGAGCGCTGTTCCGAGCCGTTCGATCGGAAAGTCAGCTGATCGCTGACAGTTCCTGTGAGCTCTGGTGGCTGCCAAGGCGGGTATTTGAGGCGACGGTGACAAATCACTTTTCGAAAGCCAAGCTGGCGCTCATTCGGATGCAGCGAAACTCGTCCCGGCCGTCAACGACCCCAGTTGTCGACGAGACGAGAACGGCGTCCAGAATTGACGGTCGCAAGGCATCAGTCCACGACTTTGCACTTCGGAAGCTGATGGATAAACTGAACAAGGACGCCGAGAACTCGATCAAATCCGTGGCGTCGTGGAGGTTCCCCAAGTCGGCTTTTCGAGTTCGATGGAGACGAGCGAGGTTCGTTCTGCTACTCTTCATCGGCATCGAGGTGCCGTATCAGATCTCCTTCCATCGCGGCTTCGCCTTGCTTTCCAGGGACGAGTGGAGCGACAACACATCGTTCAAAGAGACCACCGCCTACATGATCGTCAGCTACTTCGTGAATGTGGCGATCGAAGTCTTCTTCTACGTCGACTGGTACTTCACTGCACTGTGCTTCGTCAGATCGATCTACGACGGAGACAGGAGCAATCCCAACTCAAGCACCGAGAGCCAAAAGCAGTCCCACGCGCACGAACTCATCGTTGAGAAGAAGCAAATCTTCCGGCACTACAGCGAGAACGACCGCTACTGGTGGGACATCATCGGCAATATCCCATTCACGATCGTATGGGACGTGCTACCGAAGAACTCGCTCTCCAGCGGTGTCATTCGGTGGATCCAGCTGGCGCGGATCATGCGTTTGACTCGCCTCCGACTGCTCGTCACGGATATGCCGAGTGTGTTGACGGAGCTGAGCATGAGTCGATCGAGCCAGCTCCTCGTGCACGTCAGTGCGTTTTGCCTTCTCACTGCGCACTGTGTCGGCTGCGTGTACTATCTCGTTGCTGATCGGGATGGGTACGTGGACGGGCTACCGGTGGATCTTGCAAGAATGCCGGTGGCCGCGTCTGAGTGCCTCCTCGATGCGACCTTGTTCGGCAACTGCACGTGGTACATGTACGACTACAGCACGTTCGGGGTGGACAAGCCGTTCATTCGCGCGATGCACTGGAGCGTCGTGCTCTTGTCGACGGTCGGCTACGGAGACATCCTCTGCTTTTCGGACAGCGAGTGCTTTATCGGCTTCTGGTGGATCTTCTTCGGCGCAGTGATCTGCTACTTCACCGCGTGCGCGATCTCAAGTGTGACGTCGCAGTGGGGAGTGCTGAACAGCATCAAGAGCGGCCGGCTGCAGGAAATCAACCGAACGCTGCTGAGCTTGCATCCGCTGTCACCGCTCACAGCATCAACCATTCGCCGCTACTATGCACTCAAGTGGAAGCTGAACGGGAGCTGCACGACGGAAGACGAGCTCCTCGAGCACTTGCCAAAGTCGATTGAAGGCGAGGTGACTCAATCCCTCTACGGCGACGAATTGCGCAAATGCGTCGTGCTCAAGATTTCGCCTTGCGATTCGCGTCTGGTGCACGAAATTGCACGATTCGTGCGCTGCGAGGTGTTCTTGGAAGGAATGATGATCATGGAAGCCGGGATTCTGGCGACGGAGATGTTTGTGATTCAGAGTGGAGCCGTCGAGCTTGTGGGTGAAGAAACCGTGCGTCTCGGACCGACAATGTCAAGATCTTCGTTGATGCCAAGACCCGCTCACCGCTTCTCCTTGATCGGAGCTATTGGAGCCAAGATAAATGACGTCGCGGACGCATTTGGAAGCGAACACAAGGTTCACCCAGGTTCGAAGCTCACGTCCCAGTTCCCACTGACGACGCTACGAAAACACGAGAGCTTTGGCGAAGAGAGCTTGTCTCCGAAACTCATGCACGTGTACTACTTGAGCGCACGAGCGATCGCAAACGCGCAAGTCCTCGTCATTCCCCGGACACCGTTTCTGAGCACCTTGGCGCGGTTCCCAAACGAGTCGGGTCTAGTTCTCGCTGCAATCGACGCAAAACTCGAGGCCGACCGTCGAGTGCTTGAGAAAGTCAGATCCAACCTCACCGTCAAGCGAAAGAAGCTGGTGAAGCTGTTCGGCGCAGTGGATGCAGTGGCGTCCACTTTCGGATCTTCGCCAGTGTCGTGCCGTTTCGTGATCGATCCAGACGAGACATCCGTGAAGTCGTGGCGCTTGGTTGTGTTCTTCGTCATGGTGTTCAATTTCTACGAGATCCCGTTTCGCATCGCGTTTCTCCCAGAACCGTCTCGCGCAGCGGCAAGCGCAATAGCGGTGGTGGATCTCGTTTGCGACGCCGTGCTGTACGTAGACATGTATCTGAAGTGGAACCACATTGGGTACAAGGACAGCGCCTGTGGGAAAGTAACGGAGCGCGCGTCTATCAGGACGCACTACAGCGCTGGGCGGCTCAAGGTCGACTTGCTCAGCATGGTTCCTCTGTACTTTGGAAGAGGACACCAATTTGTCGACGCGCTCTCGCGGCTGCCTCGGCTCCTCAAAAGCCCGCAGATGCTGATGGATCTCGAGGAGATCGAAGAGGAAATCCAGGAGCGCTTTCTGAGTGGCAGCACGACGCTGCTGAGCATCTTCGACATGGCCAAGTTCCTCGCATTTTTTCTGTCGGCGGCTCACCAAGTTGGGAGTGTGTACTATCTGCTCGGGAGACTCCAGATAAAATACGGTGTGGCGTCTGCAAGCTGGACAACCGCTGACTTCGTACTGAGCTCGAATCCAGGAGATCCGGCGGCGAGCTACGTTCGCGCCATTTACTGGTGCCTCGAAACGGTTCGTGCTTGCAGCATGTTTGCGTGTTTGCGTGTTTGCTTCGAATGAGTGCGGCGCGTCCGCCTAAGCTCACTGTTCTGTTTTCACCTGGTGCCAGTTCACAGTTGTGTGCTTCGGAGATGTGCTCGCTCACAACGCCTTAGAGACAGTATTTTCCGGCTGCACGTGCATCCTTGGCTGGATTTTCATCGGCCAAGTGATCGGCAAGATGACGTCGCTGATCATGAACACGGATCGAGTAAGAAGGAGTTGGTTGCGGGCTTGCTGTGAGGTAGGCGCGCACCGAAGAGTAACAAAGCTGTTCTGCTCTCGTTTGTGATCAGGATGCGCATGAACACGATGATCGGGTTCGAGATTTCGAGGAGTACGCCAAGCGTCGCAACCTGCCTGCGTTCTTCAGAGAGAGGGCGAAAGAAAGCCTCGAATTCAAGTCGAAGAGCCTCCTGATCCTGAACGCGCCGAAGGTTTTCGAAGACACCCCAAAGTTCCTCCACGTGATGCTCTTCGATGAACGTTATGGGGGCATCCTGCGCCAAATCCCCGAGTTCAAGAGCTGTTTCTCTCCAGCGCATTTCCGCGCTCTTGCCAACGCGATGCAGCTGGAGATTTACTTGCGCAACGATCTGATCTTCGAAGAAGGACGAGTCGGCACTCGCCTGTACATCATGAAAGAAGGCTGCGCCGAGCTGTTCTCGTCTCGCTCGATGATGGTCTTCGGCGCGATCCACGAAGGAGTGCTGTTCGGAGACGTCGCCTTTTTCCTGCGCGGAATCAAGCAAGTTGTGTCCGCTCGTGCAAGTCGGGGCTGCCAAGTCTTGCAGCTGGACAGGAGCGTGTGGCGGTCGCTGTGGCCCGATCGAGAGCGCGATCGTCTCGAAGAGGTGATGTTTCCAGTGATGAAGAATAAATATCTCGCGACGTCGATCGCGTACGCCAACATTATGAAGAACTTCGAGCTCGCGAAATCAAAGGGGGACGGGATGCAGCCATCAAACCGACTGCTCCTAGATTCCAGACGGGTCTCTTGGCAGCAGATCGCCGGTGGGACTGGCGGCAAGCTGGAGCGCATACTGCTCTGCTCAGACCCGCTAGCGTTGGCGCTGTCAACTCATTCAGCCTCGCGCAGCCGAAATGCATCGTCAAGATTACTCTCCAGCTTCACCAGTCGATCGCAAAGCTTCTCCAGATCGTTCGCTCATTCACTCCCGGACACGAGTTCGAGATCGAAGGGGCGGATGAGCTTTGTGCGAGCGTCGATATCTCTGTCGGCTCGTCGGAAATCATCGGTTGCGCTCCCAACGACACCAAATCATCAAGATCCTGAAACGATGTGGCATCGGCACGCCAAGAATCTGAGACTGCTGCGCTTTCTTGACGACACGAAGGCGAACGTCGATAATGCGATGATCAGCAACGAGCCGGTACTCGACAAACCCGGAGGTAAGCGTGTGGGTGCAACATCGCTCTTTCGCCGGGTGAGTCTAAGGTTCGCTGAGAGCTCAGTCGGGACTTTCAAGAAAGCTGGCGGCCGCAGATCGCGCACTCTAGGAAGGAGCGAAACCTCGTTCCATCGGCACTCGATCGATCTCAACACTGCTGACATGAAGAGCAAGTTCGTAGCGCTCGGTGAGTACAAGGACGCTGGTGCCTCTCCGACCCCTGCGCACTTTCCCGAGTCAAGTGCTGTGCAAATCAGCCCGCCGACAAAGATCAACAGTGCGCCACCTCCTCGCGTTGCTGCTCACGAGCAGCCAAAGCGCACGAGCTTTACTCACGGAGTAGCCATCCGAAAGAGCAGCTCGAAAGGAAGTTTGTCGCCGAAACCTCCTCTTCTTCAAGTTCGATCCAAGTCGATGCTCGCTGGCCCTCGCTTTCCAAGCCGAAGCCGAAACCTGAAGCAGCAGCTTTATCCTCGCGAAAAAGATGCCGCGCGCACAAAGCCAACAACCGAGGTACTCTCTGGAGGGACTGCTCCTCCAGTAAGCGAGCGCGTCTTTGCGGTTCGCTCTCGACCCTACGAGATCTGGTTCTCCCCGCCGCTGCCTCCGCAGTTTTGCCTCGAGAGCTCGAACTTCCGGCGCGTATGGAACTTGGTCATGCTCGAGATCTGCCTCTACTACATCGTGATCGTGCCGTTCCGGATCAGCTTTTTCTACGAGTTCCTCGTGTTGGATGTCGCTTCCGTCAGAGTCTGGTTTGCGATCGAGTACGTCGTCGACGTGCTGTGCATCGTGGACTTCTTCCTGAAGAAGAACTACTTCTCGTATATCTACAAGGGCCAGCTCGTGACAGACCAGGACGCGATTCGGAATCACTACCTGCAGAAAGGAACGTATGTCGCGGATCTGCTCTGCATCGCACCTCTAGAGCTGCTCGCGCTGCCGTTTCTGCTAGCTCGGCATCGCAGCACGATTTGGTACCGCATCTCGGTCTTCCGCATCAACAAGCTGCTCCGGATCATCCACCTGCACGACCTGTCGGAGAAGCTCCAGCGCACGCTCATCTACGACTTCAAAGTGAAGGCGGTGCCGCCGAGCATGCTCTACTTCAGTCGCTTTGCGTTCGACTTCGCGCTTGGCGCGCACTGGGTCGCGTGCTTCTTCTATGGTTTCACGTTTGGCTTCTACGACGAAGCACGCACGGTCGCGTCCTGGCTCACTACTCCCGGAATGCTTTCGTTCAGCGGCTGCGACGGCTTGAGCGCGATTGCAGGCGTGCCGGTGGTTGTGAAGTATGCACGGTCGTACCACTTCAGCATGGGGGCGATCACGACTGTCTCCTACGGCGACATTGCTCCGCAGAACGAGTGGGAGACGCTTGCGGGAGCGGTAGTGATCGTTCTCTCGATCGTCCTGTTTGGTATGCTCTCGGGCGGCTTCTTCCAGGTGTTCCAGTTTGAATACGGCAAGCGCGCAGACTACGAAGAGCGCGTGGCGCACATCGCACACTACATGGTCTTCCACCACTTCCACGCGCGCATCTGGAAGCAGATGCAGGTTTATTTCGCTGTGCATTGGCAAGAGAGCAAGGGCATGAACGAAGACGAGCTGCTGCGTGGACTCACGAGCTCAGTGAAGCAGGACATCACGCTGCACGTCAAGCGCGACTTTGTGGTGCAGATGAAGCTCTTTGCCCAGTGCGACGAAGCGTTCATCCGAGCAGTGGTCTCGTCGTTCCAGCAGGAGCTCTTCGTGCGCAACGACATCATCATCTCGGAGGGCGACCGAGGACGTAGTCTCTACGTCATCGAGAGCGGACTGGTGTCGGTGCGCATCTCGAAGAAGTTTTCCAGGATCGGTCGGCACACAGGAGGCTCAGCCGCGACAACTGGAGGAGAGCAGCAGCAGCAGCAGCAGCAGCAGCCCGAGTTCGAAGTAATCAAGGGCCGCTACGAGTTCATCGGTGAGAAGTCGCTGCTCTTCGGCATCCCGCGCACTGCAACCTGCGTCGCAATCTGCTCGTGCAGCGTGCTCATCCTGACGCTCGAAAAGTACGAGCAAGTGCTCGCTGAGTTTCCGGAGTACCGCGAGAAGAACATGCGCGAGTGGATCTTCACGCGCGGCGGCTCCAAGGCTCCCACTGCTGCGAATGGGGGTGCGAGCGGAGGATATCCGACGCATGGTACAGCGACGAACGAGGACAAGTGAGCAGTAGGACTGGCGGCACAGCGACCGTGGCTCTCAGCTTTCCAAAGTCGAAGCACACAGAGAAGACCTCGTCAGCAAAACTGTGTCTCTTTCTCGTCGCGTCGCATCTCGCTTGGCCAAATAAATAAAATCAAACCTCCGCGCACCTGTCGTCTCGTTCCACTCTATAATACTACTGCGATACTCGTTCCCGCGCACTCTCACGCGGCAGGCTGGATGATCGAGTGGCGGCTCGGCATTTGCTCCCGGTTCCTCATCGAAAGAGGATTCCTCCTCCTTGTTTTCCTCCTCGTCTTGCCTTCGATTCGTTCGCCACAGCGCTGCTAGCGACCCACGGCAACAGAAAGATATGATACTCCATCCCAGCAGGACTGGAAGGCGGCGCACAGGAGCCTCGACCTCGACACTGCGCTGGCACATGCCTCGCGGCACGACCTCGCTCTTCCTGGACGTCTGTAGTTTGCCACGGAGCTCACCGGCGAGCCACCCAGGTTGCTACTGTTCCCACGAGAGCAAAAGCGCTCGGAATGGTATCAAAAGTACACGATCGCCGCCGTGATGTCGTCGACGACGTCTTCTTCCGCACTCCAGCGCTCGTAGGCTTCCTCCACGAGCGCGTTGCACGTCTCCTGCGGCGTCATATCCGACTTGAGGATGCACTGCGCGACGAACTCGATGCACTCGTCGCTCGTCATGAACTCCCACACGCCGTCGCTCGCGAGCACCGCGAACGATGGCTGCGTTTTCCGTCCGAACGCCACGCGGTCGACGATCGTCACCTCCGGGTCGCTCGTCACGCCGACAGTTTTCGCGACCGCGTCGCCGAACGAGCGCGACATGGCGAGCCCGGGCATGTCGACATCCTGGAGCCAGACGCGGAACGTGCCCCACTCGAACACGCGGCCGTTGCTGGCTTCGATGCGCTGTCGCTCCTCGGGCACGTCTGGCTTGTGGTCGCGCGTCTCGCAGTGCAGCACGTACGCGTCCTCTGCGTCGCTGAACTGCGCGATGACCGCGCGGCTGTCGCCCACGTTCGCGACGAACAGGTCGCGGTCGCTCACGAGCATGCCCACCGCCGTCGTGCCGCTCACGCTGATGTCGATCGTGCTGTCCGTGAGCTTGTCCGAGACCGCGCGCGCCGCCTGCTGGAACGTCTCGGAGATCACGTCGCACGAGACTGACGCCTTGCGTGACGACGCCGACACGCGCCGCATGTTGGCTGCGTACGCGTCTGCGAGGCTCTCGTGGTAGAGCTCGCGCACGTAGTGGCTCACGAACGCGCCTTCGGGTCCGTGGCCGTCAAAGACCGAGAAGAACGTGAGCTGCTTCTCGTCCGCGAGCGCGTCGCAGACGCAGAAACTATCCTGGTTCTCCTTCCGCCGCCGCAGCGGGTCGTTGCCGGCGCGCGTCCTCGTGCCCCACCGCAGGCGGCCATTCACCGACTGCAACAAGAGCACAGCAACGAAGAGAGACATACGAATGAGGCACAGCTACTGCCAGGAGCGAAGAGCTATCCAACAAATGTACCTGGTAGCCGCCCTCGCGCACGCCCGTGAACTCCGGGAGCTCCACGCGCTCCGAGTCGAGCGCCGTGCCGGGGATGCCGCCGCCGTAGAACGTCGTCTCGCGCTCCGGCTCGTCGCTCTTGCGGATCTTCGTCTTGGCGTTGGCAGTGCTACTGCTGCTGCTGCTGCTGTGCGGCGTCTTGCCGTTCGGGTTGGCGCTGTTCGCGACTGCCGCTTCCTGGGGCTCGACCACCAGCAGCGTCGTCTTGGCGCGCGACAAGCGTCGCTGCTGCCCTGCTTGCTGCTTCATCGCGGGCTTCTCGCCGCTATCTCCGTCCTCTATCAGGTCTGCAAGCATTCACACAGCCTTTGTTAATATGCAAAGAGCGTACCAGCAGATACAAACACACACACGCACACGCACTCATAACCACTCAGACACACACACACACGCACACACACACACAGACCTTCTTCGTTGCAGACTTTGGTGAAAATGCAGCCCATGCTCGCCTCGCTCCTGCCGCGTGCCCAGCGAGTCGTCTGTGTGCAGATGGAGAGCCCGCGCCGTTGCTACTGCTGCCGTTGCTGCCGGTTGTAGCTGCTGCTGTTGCGACACCAGCGACGCTCGTGCTCGCGTTGATGGTGGCGGTGGTGGTGGTGGCGCCGGAAACAGACAGCAGCGCCGACGCCGCGCTGCTTGCTTGCTTGTGTGTGCGACTGATGCTGATGTGAAACGACCCGGGCGTGGCGAGGTGGCCAATAGGCGCGAGCGGGCTTCTTAATATAGACAACGCCACACAGCCGCACTCCACACACTCGCACGCGCACGCACACGCAGACACGTACGGACGGACGGATGCTCGAACGCTTCACGTGGCGTATCGGCTCGTACTGCGGCTTTGATGTCCCAGTCGCAACTGCCCGGGGGCTTCTATTGAGGAGGGTGATATGGCTTCAGAGAACACAGCCGGTTCGTATCGCAAGGTCCGATGCAGTCCAAGAGAGCAGCTTTCGCAGATCAAAGCAACATATAGGCACTAAACCCACAGCAAGTCCAATCCAAAACCAAGAAGCAAGGATACGAGTCGAGCCCGCCTGATCTGGATCACGGCAGTCCCAAGCATGCGCGCTCGGCGCTCGCGAGCGAGTTCACACCGCGCTAGATCTCCAGCATCTGCGATCGCAGCAGCCGCCCAGCCACCCAGCCGCCGTGAGCACCCTGCCGCCTGTTTTGCCATCTTCAACAACATCGCCGTCGAGAAATGTCCGGCTCGACATTTCGACTAATCCAGCTGACAGACCGAGCAAATGTGGGATTGAGGACGGAAAGCCTGGCACGAACCCACCCTCGTCGGGTTATCTACCAACTGTGCTACAGCGCACCTCCGCACTCGACCACGTGTCCTCGTGATCTCGCTTTTCATCAGGGGATTCCAAGGAGTTCTCTTTACTCTCATGTCAGAGATCTCCCCAAGGTCCGAGCTTTCGGAAGCTGACGTTGGATTTCTGACAGATTCCATGCTGCCTCAGCGCAACCCCTCCGCAACGTCTCCGCAACGTCTCCGCAACATCTCACTCCTCCTCGACAAGAAACCACACGCTCCTGGCTGAGAGGCACTCGAAATAAACCGACGAGTACGTGCTCGCGAGCGACAACAACGTCGTGACCTCCAAGGACGCGCTCGTGAGTGTCGCCGTGAGCGACAAGAAGATCTTCGTCACTGCGCAGCTCAACTAGGCTTTTTCCACATATCCTCACCACCAGTTGCAGCAGCGAGGCGAGTGGGCGAGCAATCAGGATGCGAGTCGCTCTCTGAGGCAGTTGATATGGTAACGTGAACGTGTTGTATATGCGCTCGAAGTAAACAACAATTCAAACTAATGAGCACGCTCTTGTGGGTATCGATCGAGTGGAGTGTTGAGCATGATCGGTGTGTGCCAGTGGTAGACAGCATATCCACAGAAGGCGAGACTGCATGTGTCGATTGTCCACATGTCTGATAATGCGCAAAAGTGCATGCTGCCAAAAGGTGCGCTCGCGCTCGCGCGTGTGTTCTAAGTGATCTGCACGTCACGAAAGTGGGAGCGAGCAGCGCACATGGGACGGACTCGCCGTGCAGTTATGCGCTCGAGCGGAGGCGCGGCGCTAGATGACGTCAGGAGGTCGTCGTCACTGTGGGGACGTTCGTCGCGCGGCTCCGATTCGCCGATGTGCTGACTGGCGGCGGAGCGCTCGGTAGCTCTGAAAACATCGTCAGTGCTGAGTTCAAGACAGTGCGCGACGCAGCAAGCGCACAAGCACATGCACAGAGCAAGCCTCACACCAGCAGTGGAGAGAATCTCTTGCTGTGCGCGCGTCTGCTGGCGGAGTCGTCGGGGGAATGAGCGCCACACTGCATTTGGCTTCGAACTCGCTCCCACGCACTCGCCTCCCCTGTCCAGTGCACGCTCTCACAGCATCTCGCGGTGTTGTGACGATGGATCCCTCGATCGCTGCTGCGGCAGTGACGGGCTTCCTACTGAACAAACTGCTGACGCGGTCTCCGCTCCTCGCCCCGCTTCCGCACCTCGCCTCGCCTCCAGCAGAGACAGCGGCTCCAGAGCCAGCCCCTCGAGCCAAGACCCGCACTCCTCTCGAATCGACTCTGAACGACAGAGGCGTCCTGCTCGTGCTCGGCTACTGCTGCTGCGCGGTACACGTTACGCTCGTGCTCGGTCTCAATGTGAGCGCGTTTCACGCGAGCGTCGCCAGAGCGAAGAGGAAGCGCAGGACTCTCTCCCTTTGCCCTACCGATGCTGAGAAGGCAGAGATGCAGAAGCGA